>CABHPR010128186.1:5404-26971 GCA_902168415.1 Peromyscus melanophrys | reverse complement strand
TAGGAAACACAGTAGACTAGAAGGGTGCTCCTTTCTCAAAAGCAGAGGGTGTTGCTTGTAAGGCAACTCAGTGTTAATTTCACAGTCCTGCTAAGAGTTGAATGAAGTGCTGTATATTGTCCTAGGAGCAACACTTCTTTTCGGGGAACGATAGTCACTATTGCGCTCCCATTGAGATACACAGTGCGAAATGCACCAGCGTCTGTTCACAGCAACTACAGTGTATTGGATATAAACATGCTATGGTTCTTCTCAGTTTGATAAGCAGAGTTGAACTGGATTTGCCCCTAGTGTTTGAAGCCCAGTTCTTTTGTTCTGAGCAAGGTCACTCTTCTGGCCCTATAGGAAACACAGTATTCTAGACGGGTGCTCCTTTCTGAAAAGCAGAGTATGTTTCTTGTAAGGCAACTCAGTGTTAATTTCCCAGTCCTACTAGGAGTTGAATCACGTGCTGTATCTTGGCTAAGGACCAACAATTCTTTCGGGTAGGGAAAGTCACTATTGGGCTCCTATTGAGATACACAATGTGAATGGCACCCGCGTATGATCCCAGCCACTACAGTGCATTGGATGTAGGAAGAGCTACAGTTCTTCTCAGTTTCTTAAGCAGAGTTGAACGGGACATGCCGTGAGTGTGTGGAAAGCATAGTTCTTTTGTTCTGAGCAAGGTCTCTCTTAGGGCCCTAAAGGAAACACAGAAGACTAGAAAGGTGCTCCTTTCTCAAAAGCAGAGTGTCTTTCTTGTAAGGCAACTCAGTGTTAATTTCCCAGTCCCGCTAGGAGTTGAATCACATGCTGTGTCTTGTCCTAGGAGCAACAGTACTTGTCGGGTAAGGAAAGTCACTATTGGGCTCCCTTGGAGATACACAGTGCAAATCGCCCCCACGTCTGTTCCCAGCCACTACAGTGCATTCGATATAAAACAAGCTATGGTTCTTCTCAGTTTCTGAAGTGGAGTTGAACTGGACATGCCCCGAGGGTGTGGGAAGCACAGTCCTTTTGTTCTGAGCACGGTCACTCTTCTGGCCCTAAAAGAAACACAGTAGACTAGAAGGGTGCTCCTTTCTCAAAAGCAGAGTGTGTTTTTCTAAGGCAACTCAGTGTTAATATGCCAGTCCTATTAGGAGTTGAATAACATGCTGTATTTTGTCCTAGGAGCAACAGTTCTTTTTGGGTAAGGAAAGTCACTATTTGGTTCCTTTTGAGATAATAGTGCGAATATCACCCGAATCTGTTCCTAGCCACTACAGTGCATTAGATGTAAGACAAGCTACGGTTCTTCTCAGTTTCTTAATAGAGTTGACCTGGATATGCCCCGAGTGTGTGGGAAGCACAGTTCTTTTGTTCTGAGCAACTTCACTCTTCTGGCCCTATAGGAAACACAGTAGACTAGAAGGGTGCTCCTTTCTCAAAAGCAGAGTGTGTTTCTTGTAAGGCAACTCAGTGTTAATTTACCAGTCCTAGTAGGAGCTGAATCACGTGGTGTATCTTGGCATAGGAACAACCGTTCTTTTCGGGAAAGGAAAGTCCCTATTGTTCTCCCATTGAGATACACAGTGTGAATCACACCCGCATCTGTCCTAGCAACTACAGTGCATTGGATGTAAGACAAGCTACAGTTCTTCTCAGTTTCTTAAGCAGAGTTGAACTGGATATGCCCTGAGTGTGTGGGAAGCAGAGTTCTTTTGTTCTGAGCAAGGTCACTGTTCTGGCCTTAGAGGAAACACAATAGAAAAGAAGAGTGTTCTTTTCTCAAAAGCAGAGCATGTTTCTTGCAAGGCAACTCAGTATTAATTTCGCAGTCCTACTAGGAGTTGAGTCACGTGCTGTATCTTTTTCTAGGAGCAACAGTTCTTTTTGGGAAAGGAAAGTCACTATTGGGCTCCCATTGAGATACACAGTGCGATTGGCATGCGTGTCTGTTCCCAGCCACTACAGTGCATTGGATGTAAGACAAGCTATGGTTTGTCTCAGTTTCTTAAGCAGAGTTGAACTGAATATGCCCCGAGTGTGTGGGAAGCAGAGTTCTTTTGTTCTGAGCAAGGTCACACTTCTGGCCCTATAGGAAACACAGTAGACTAGTAGGGTGCTCCTTTCTGAAAAGCAGAGTGTGTTTCTTGTAAGGAATTCAGTGTTAATTTGCCAGTCCTACTAGGAGTTGAATCATGTGCTGTATCTTGGCCTAGGAGAAACCATTCTTTTCGGGGAAGGAAAGTCACTGTTGGGCTCCCATTGAGAAACACAGTGCGATTTGCACACGCGTCTGTTCCCAGTCAATACAGAGCATTGGATGTAAGACAAACTATAGTTCTCTTCAGTTTCTTAAACAGAGTTGAACTATATGCCCCGAGAGTGTGAGAAGCAGATTTCTTTTGTTCTGAGCAAGGTCATTCTTCTGGCCCTATTGGAAATACAGTAGTGTAGAAGGGTGCTCCTTTCTGAAAAGCAGAGTGTGTTTCTTGTAAGTCAGCTCAGTGCTAATTTCACAGTCCAACTTGGAGTTGAATCACGTGCTGTATCTAGTCCTAGGAGCAACAGGTCTTTCCGGGTAAGGAAAGTCATTATTGAGCTCCCACTGAGAAACTCAGTGCGAACAGCACCCGGTCTGTCCTCACCCACTATAGTACATTGGATGTAAGACAAGCTACGGTTCTTCTCAGTTTCTGAAGCAGAGTTGAGCTGGATATGTCCCGAGTGTGTGGTAAGCACAGTTATTTTGTTTTGAGCAAAGTCACTCTTCTGTCCCTATAGGAAACACATTAGACTAGAAGGGTGCTCCTTTCTCAAAGGCAGAGTGTGTTTGTGTAAGGCAACTCAGTGTTAATTTCCCAGTCCTACTAGGAGTTGAATCCCGTGTTGTATCATGTCCTAGGAGCAACAGTTCCTTTTTGGGGAAGGAAAGTCTCTCCTGGGCTCCCATTGAGATACATGGTGCGAATGGCACCCGCGTCTTTTCCCAGCCACTACAGTGCTTTGGATGTAAGACAAGCCACGGTTATTCTCAGTTTCTTAAGCAGAGTTGCACTGGATATCCTCCGAGTGTGTTCAAAGCATGGTTCTTTGTTCTGAGCAAGGTCACTTTTCTGGTTCTTTAGGAAACACAGCAGACTAGAAGGGTGTTCCTTTCTCAAAAGAGTGTGTTTCTTGTTTGGAAACTCTTTGTTAATTTCCCAGTCCTACTAGGAGTTGAATCATGTCCTGTATCTTGTCCTAGGAGCAACCGTTCTTGTCAGGTAAGGAAAGTCACTCAGGCTCCCATTGAGGTACACATTGCAAATCGCCCTACATGTGTTCCCAGCAACTACAGAGCATTGGATGTAAGACAAGCTACGGTTCTTCTCAGGTTCTTGAGCAGAGTTGAACTGGATATCCCCAGAGTGTGTGCAGAGCACAGTTCTTTTGTTCTGAGCAAGGTCACTCCTCTGGCCCTACAGGAATCACAGTAGACTAGAAGGGTGCTCCTTTCTCAAAACCACAATGTGTTTCTTGTAAGGCAACTCAGTGTTAATATCCCAGTCCTACTAGGAGTTGAATCACGTGCTGTATCTTGTCCTAGGAGCAACAGTTCTTTTCTGTGAAGGAGAGTCAGCATAGGGCTCCCATTGAGATACACAGAGCAAATCGTACATGCTTCTGTTCCCAGGCACTACAGAGTATTGGATGTAAGAAGAGCTACATTCCTTCTCAGTTTCTGAAGCAGAGTGGAACTGGATATGCCCCTGGTGTGTGGGAAGCACAATTCCTTTTTCTGAGCAAGGTCACTCTTCAGGCCCTACAGTAAACACAGTAGACTAGAAGGGAGCTCCTTTCTCAAAAGCAGAGTGTGTTTCTTGTAAGGCAACTCAGTGTTAATTTCCCGGTGCTGCTAGCAGTTTAATCACATGCTGTATCTTGTCCTAGAAGCAACAGTTCTTTTGGGTAATGAAAGTCACTATTGGACTCCCATTGAGATACACAGTGCGAATCGCATCCTTGTCTGTTCCCAGCCACTACCGTGCATTGGATGTAAGACAATCTACGGTTCTTCTCAGCTTCTTAAGCGGAGTTGAACTGGATAGCTCCGAGTGTGTGGGAAGCACAATTCCTTTGTTCTGAGCAAAGTCACTCTTCAGGCCCTATAGTAAACACAGTAGACTAGAAGGTTGCTCCTTTATCAAACTCAGAGTATGTGTCTTGTAAGGTAATTCAGTGTTAATTTCCCAGTCCTACTAGGAGTTGAATCACAAGCTGTATCTTGTCTTAGGAGCACCAGTTTTTTTCAGGGAAGGAAATTCACTATTCGGGTCCCGTTGAGATACACAGTGCGAATGACACCTACGTCTGTTCCCAGCACTACAGTGCATTGGATGTAAGACAAGCTATGGTTCTTCTCAGTTTCTGAAGCAGAGTTGAACTGGATATGCCCCTGGTGTGTGGGAAGCAGAGTTCTTTTCTTCTGAGCATGGTTACTCTTCTGGCCGTATAGGAAACATAGTAGACTAGAAGGATGCTCCTTTCTCAAAAGCAGAGTGTGTTTCTTGTAAGGCAACTCAGTGTTAATTTCCCAGACCTACTTTTAGCTGATTCACATGCTGTATCTTGTCCTAGTAGCAACAGTTCTTTTGGGTAAGGAAAGTCACTATTGGGCTCCCATTGAGAAACACAGTGCGAATAGCACCCGAGTCTGTTCCCAGCCACTACAGTGCATTGGATGTAAGACAATCTACAGTTCTTCTCAGTTTCTGAAGCATAGTTGAACTTGAAATGCCCCGAGTGTGTTGCAGATGATAGAACTTTTGTTCTGAGCAAGGTTGCTCTTCTGGCCCTATAGGAAACAGAGTAGACTAGAAGGGTGAATCTTTCTCAAAAGCAGAGAGCATTTCCTGTAAGGCAACTCAGTGTTGATTTTCCAGTCCTACTAGGACTTCAATCACGTGCTGTATCTTGTCCTAGGAGCAACAGTTCTTTTCGGATAACGTAAGTCACTATTGGGCTCCCATTGAGATACACAGTGCGAATCGCACCCGGGTCTGTTCCCACCCACTACAGTGCATTGGATGTAAGACAAGCTATGGTTCTTCTCAGTTTTTTAAGCAGAGTTGTATTGGACCTGCCCTGAGTGTTTTGGAAACAGAGTTCGTTGGTTCTGAGCAAGGTCACTCTTCTGGCCCTATAGGAAATACCGTAGACAAGAAGGGTGGTCCAATCTGAAATGCAGAGTGTGTTTCTTGTAGACAACTCAGTGTTAATTTCCCAGTCTTAATTGGAGTTGAACCCCGTGCTGTGTATTGTCCTAGGAGCAACAGTACTTTTTGGCGAAGGAAAGTCAGTATTGGGCTCCCATTGCGATACAGAGTGTGTAACGCACCGTGTCTGTTCCCAATCAATACAGTGCATTGGATGTAAGACAAGCTATGGTTCTTCTCAGTTTCTGAAGCAGAATTGAACTGGATATGCCCCGAGTGTGGGGGAAGCATAGAACTTTTGTTCTGAGCAAGATCGCTCTTCTGGCCATATAGGAAACAGTGTAGATAGAAGCGTGCTCCTTTCTCAAAAGCAGAGTGTGTTTTTTGTAAGGCAACTCAGTTTTAATTTCCCAGTCCTATTAGGAGTTGAATCACATGCTGTATCTTGTTCTAGGAGCACCAGTTCTTTTCGGGTAATGAAAGTCACTGTTGGGTTCCCATTGAGATATACATTGTGAATCGCCCCCATGTCTGTTCCCACCCCCTACAATGCATTGGATGTAAGAAGAGGTATGGTTTTTCTCAGTTTCTGAAGCAGAGTTGAACTGGACATGCCCTGAGATGTTTGAAGCACAGTTCTTTTGTTCCGAGCAAGGTCACTCTTCTGGCCCTATAGGAAACACATTAGATTAGAAGGGTGCTCCTTTCTCAAAAGCAGAGTGTGTTTCTTGTAAGGCCACTCACTGTTAATTTCCCAGTCCTACTAGGAGTTGAATCACATGCTGTATCTTGTCCTAGGAGCAGCAGTTCTTTTGCGGAAGGAAAGTCACTAGTGGGCCCCCATTTAGATACACAGTGCGAATAGCACCCGCGTCTGTTCCCAGCCACTACAGTGCATTGGATGTAAGACAATCTACGGTTCTTCTCAGTTTCTGAAGGAGAGTAGAACTGGATATGCCCCGAGTGTGTGAGAAGCTGAGTTCTTTTTTTCTGAGCAAGATCATACTCTGAACCTGTAAGAAACACAATAGACTAGAAGGGTGCTTCTTTGTCTAAAGCAGAGTGTGTTTCTTGTAAGGCAACTCAGTATTAATTTCCCATTCCTACTAGGAGTTGAATCACATGCTGTATCTTGTCCTAGGAGAAACAGTTCTTGTCGGGTAAGGAAAATCACTCTTGGGCTCCCATTGAGATACACAGTGGATATAGCACCTTTGTCTGTTCCAAGCCACTACAGTGCAATGGATGTAAGACAAGGTATGGTTCTTCTCAGTTTCTTAAGCAGAGTTGAACTGGAAATGCTCTGAGTGTGTGGAAGCAACGGTCTTTTGTTCTGAGCAAGGTCACTCTTCTGGCCCTATGGGAATCACAGTAGACTAGAAGGGTGCTCCTTTCTCAAGAGCAGAGTGTGTTTCTTGTAAGGTAACTCAGTGTTAATTTTCCAGTCTCACTAGGAGTTGAATCAGGAGCTGTATCTTGTCCTAGGAGCACCAGTTCTTTTCGGGTAAGGAAAGTCACTATTGGGCTCCCATTGAGATCCACAGTGCGAATCGCACCCACGTCAGTTCCCAGCCTCTACAGTGCATTGGATATAAGACAAGCTACGGTTCTTCTGAGTTTCTTAAGCAGATTTGAACTGGATATTCCCGAGGATGCGGTTAGCACAGTTCTTTTGTGCTGTCCAAGGTCACTCTTCTGTCCCTTTAGGAAACACAGTAGACTAGAAGGGTGCTCCTTTCTCAAAAACAGAGTGTGTTTCTTGCAAGGCAATTCAGTGTTAATTTCCCAGTCCCTCTAGGAGTTGAATCACGAGCTGTATCTTGTCCTAGGAGCAACTGTTCTTGTCGGGTAAGGAAAGTCACTATTGGGCTCCCTTTGTGATACACAGTGCGAATCACACCCGCGTCTCTTCCCACCCACTTCAGTACATTGGATGTAAGAAAAGCTATATTCCTTCTCAGTTTCTGAAGCAGAGTTGAACTGGACATGCCCTGAGTGTGTGGGAAGCACAGTTGTTTTGTTCTGAGGAAGGTCACTCTTCTGGCCCTATAGGAAACACAGTAGACTAGAAGGGTACTCCTTTCTCAAACTCAGAGTGTGTTTTGTAAGCTAACTCAGTGTTAATTTCCCAGTCCTACTAGGAGTTCAATCACAAGCTGTATCTTGTCCTAGGAGCACCAGTTCTTTTCAGGGAAGGAATTTCACTATTCGTCTCCTGTTGAGATACACAGTGCGAATGACATCCACCTCTGTTCCCAGCCACTACAGTGCATTGGACGTAAGACAACCCTCGGTTCTTCTCAGTTTCCTAAGCAGAGTTGAACTTGATATGCCCAGAACATGTGGGAAGCATAGAACTTTTGTTCTGAGCAAGGTCACTCTTCTGGCACTATAGGAAACACAGTAGACCAGAAGTGTGCTCCTTTCTCAAAAGCAGATTGTGTTTCCTGTAAGGCAACTCAGTGTTAATTTCCCAGTCCTACTAACAGTTGAATCATGTGCTGTATCTTGTCCTAATAGCAACAGTCTTTTCGGGGAATGAATGTCACTATTGGGGTCCCAACGAGATACACAGTGCGAATCGCACCAGCGTATTTTGCCAGTCTATACAGTGCATTGGATGTAAGACAAGCTATGGTTCTTCTCAGTTTCTTATGCATAGTTTAACTGGATATGTTCCGAGGGTGTGGGTAGCACAGTTTTTTTTTTCTGACCAAGGTCACTCTTCTGGCCCTATAAAAATCTCAGTAGACTAGAAGGGTGCTCCTTTCTGAAAAGCAGAGTGTGTTTCTTGTAAGGCAACTCAGTGTTAATTTCCCAGTCCTGCTAGGTGTTGAATCAAGGGCTGTATCTTGTCCTATGAGCAACAGTTCTTTTTTTTTTTTTTTTTTTTTGGTTTTTTGAGACAGGGTTTCTCTGTGTAGCTTTGCGCCTTTCCTGGAGCTCACTTGGTAGCCCAGGCTGGCCTCAAACTCACAGAGATCTGCCTGCCTGTGCCTCCCGAGTGCTGGGATTAAAGGCGTGCGCCACCAGAGCCACAGTTCTTTTCGGGGAAGGAAAGTCACTATTGGGCTCCCATTCAGATACACAGTGCAAATTGTACCCGCGATTGTTCCTTGCCACTATAGTGTATTGGACGTAAGACAAGCTACAGTTCTTCTCAGTTTCTTAAGCAGAGTTGAACTGGATATGCCCTGAGTGTTTGGGAAGCAGAGTTCTTTTGTTCTGAGCAAGGTCACTCTTTTGGCCCTAATAGAAACACAGTAGACTAGAAGGGTGCTCCTTTCCCAAAAGCAGAGTGTGTTTCTTGTAAGGTAACTCAGTGTTAATTTCCCAGTCCTACTAGGAGTTGAATCACAAGCTGTATCTTGTCCTAGGAACAACAGTCTTTTTGGGAAGTAAGTCACTATCAGGCTCCCTTTGTGATTCACAGTGTGAATCGCTCCCTCGTGGGTTCTAAGCCACTACAGTGCATTGGATGTAAGACAAGCTATGGTTCTTCTCAGTGTCTTCAGCAGAGTTGAATTGGATATGCCCCGAGTGTGTGGAAAGCATAATTCTTTTGTTCTGAGCAAGGTTACTCTTCTGGCCCTATAGGAAACACAGTAGACTAGAAGGGTGCTCCTCTCTGAAAAGCAGAGCGTGTTTCTTGTAAGGCAACTCAGTTTTATTTTCCCAGTCCTACTAGGAGTTGAATCACATGCTGTATCTTCTCCCAGGAGCAACAGTTCCTTTTCGGGGAAGGAAAGTCACTATTGGGCTCCCATTGAGATACACAGTGCGAATCTCACCTGTGTCTTTTCCCAGCCACTACAGTGCATTGGAAATAAGACAAGCTGTGGTTCTTCTCAATTTCTTAAGTAGAGTTGAACTGGATATGCCCCGAGTGTGTGGGTAGCACACTTCTTTTGTTCTGAGCAAGGTCACTCTTCTGGCCCTTTAAGAATCACAGTAGACTCGTAGGGTGCTCCTTTCTCAAAAGCAGAGTGTCTTTCTTGTAAGGCAATTCAATGTTAATTTCCCAGTCCTCACAGGAGTTGAATCACGTGCTGTATCTTGTCCTAGGAGCAACCGTTCTTTTTTTTTAATTTATTTTATTTTATTTTACAATATAATTCAATTTTATCTATCAGCCATAAATTTCCCCATTCTTCCCCTTCCCTCCCGGCCCCCTCCCCCCGCCCACCTGTCATTTCCATCTCCTCCAGGGCAAAGATTCCCCCAAGGATTGAGATCAACCTGGTGGACTCAGTCCAGGCAGGTCTAGTCCCCTCCTCCCAGGCTGACCCAAGCGTCTCTGCTAAGCCCCAGGTTTCAAACAGCCGATTCATGCACTGAGCACAGGACCCGGTCCAACTGCCTGGGTGCCTCCCAAACAGATCAAGCCAATCAACTGTCTCACTTATTCAGATTGCCTGATCCAGTTGGGGGCCCCTCAGCCATCGGTTCACAGTTCATGTGTTTCCATTCGTTTGGCCACTCGTCCCTGTATTCCATCCATCCCTGGTCCCAACAACTCTTGCTCACATAAACCCTCCTCCTTCTCGACAATTGGAGTCCAGGAGCTCCACCCAGGGCCTGACCTTGGATATCTGCATCCAGTTCCCTCAGTCATTGGATGGGGTTTCTAGCACAAAAATTAGGGTGTTTGGCCATCCTATCACCAGAGGAGGTCATATTGGGCTATTTCTCGGCTACTGCCAGCAGTCTATTGTTGGGGCATCTTTGTGGATTTCTGTGGATCTCTCTAGCACTTTGCTTCATCCTATTCTCATGTGGTCTTCATTTACCATGAACATTCCTTGTGTTCCCTCTCTGTTCTTGATCCAGTTGGGATCTCTCGCTCCCCAAGTTCTCTTTCCCTCGAACTTCGACCCTCATTACCCCCACTCACGTCCAGACTGTTCATGTAGATCTCATCCATTTCTCCATCATTGGGCGATCCCTGTGTCTTTCTTGGGGTCCTGTTTTCCAGGTAGCCTCCCTGGTGTTGTGAGTAGCTGTCCAGTCATCCTTGTTCCACAACTAGTATTCTCCTATGAGTGGGTACATACCATGTTTGTCTTTCTGAGTCTGGGTTACCTCACTCAGGAGGATTTTTTCTAGATCCATCCATTTGCCTGCAAACCTCATGATGTCATTGTTTTTCTCTGCTGAGTAGTATTCCATTGTGTATATGTACCACAGTTTATTTATCCATTCTTTGGTTGAAGGGCATCTAGGTTGTTTCCAGGTTCTGGCTATTTCAAATAATGCTGATATGAACATAGCTGAGCAAGTCCCCTTGTGGTATATTTGAACATTCTTTGGGTATATGCCCAAGAGTGGTATAGCTGGATCTTGGGGGAGATTGATTCCCAATTTTCTTAGAAAGCACCATATTGATTTCCAAAGTGGTTGTACAAACTTGCATTCCCACCAGCAGTGGAGGAGAGTTCCCCTAGCTCCACATCCTCTCCAGCACAAGGTCAGTGTTTTTGATCTTAGCCATTCTGACTGGCGTAAGATGGTATCTCAGAGTTGTTTTGATTTACATTTCCCTAATGATTAGGGATGTTGAGCAATTCCTTAAATGTCTTTCAGCCATTTGTGTTTCCTCTGCTGAGAATTCTCTGTTTAGTTCTATAGCCCATTTCTTAATTGGACTGTTGGGCATTTTGATGTCTAATTTCTTGAGTTCCTTATATTCTGGATATCAGTCTCTGTCAGATGTGGGGTTGGTGAAGACCTTTTCACATTCTGTGGGCTGTCGCTTTGCCTTGTTGACCATATCCTTTGCTCTACAAAAGCTTTTCAGTTTCAAGAGGTCCCATTGATTGATTGTTTCTCTCAGTGTCTGAGCTACTGGTGTTATATTTAGGAAGCGATCTCCTATGCCAATGCATTCAAGACTACTTCCTACTTTCTCTTCTAGCAGGTTCAGAGTAGCTGGATTTATGTTGAGGTCTTTGATCCACTTGGACTTAAGTTTTGTGCACGGTGATAGATATGGACCTATTTGCAGCCTTCTACACGTTGATATTCAGTTATGCCAGCACCATATGTTGAAGATGCTTTCTTTTTTCCATTGTACGCTTTTGGCTTCTTTGTCAAAAATTATATGTTCATAGGTGTGCGGATTAATGTCAGGGTCTTCAATTCGATTCCATTGGTCCACATGACAGTTTTTATGCCAGTACCAAGCTGTTTTTATTACTGTAGCTCTATAGTAGAGCTTGAAGTCAGGGATCGTGATGCCTCCAGAGGTTGTTTTATTGTACAGGATTCTTTTGGCTATCCTGGGTTTGTTGTTTTTCCATATGAAGTTGAGTATTATTCTTTCCAGGTCTGTGATGAATTGTGTTGGTATTTTGATGGGGATTACATCTGTAGATTTATTTTGGTAAAATTGCCATTTTCACTATGTTTGTCCTGCCTATCCATGAGCATGGGAGATCTTTCCATTTTCTGATATCTTCAATTTCTTTGTTCAGAGACTTGAAGTTCTTGTCATATAGGTCCCTCACTTGCTTGTTTAATGTTAGCCCAAGGTATTTTATAACATTTGTGGCTATTGTAAAGGATGATGTATGTCTGATTTCCTTCTCAGCCTGTTTGTCAGTTGTATATAGGAGGGATACTGATTTTTTTAGTTGATCTTATATCCTGCTATATTTGCTGAAGGTGTTCATAAGATGTACCAGTTCCTTGGTTGAATCTTTGGGGACACTCAAGTATACAATCATGTCATCTGCAAATAGGGAAAGCTTGACTTCTTCCTTTCCAATTTGTATCCCCTTAATCTCCTTAAGCTGTCTTATTGCTCTGAATAGAACTTCAAGTACTACATTGAATAAGTATGGGGAGAGCAGACAGCCTTGCCTCATTACTGATTTTGGTGGAATCGCTTTGAGTTTCTCTCCATTTAATTTGATGTTGGCTGTTGGCAGTCTCTTATAATACGAGCAACAGTTCTTTATGGGTAAGGAAAGTCACTATTGGGCTCCCATTGAGATACACAGTGCAAATGGCACTCACGTCTGTTAAAAGCAAGTACAGTGCATTGGATGGAAGAGAAGCTACTGTTTTGCTCAGTTGTCTAAGCAGAGTTGAACTAGATATGGCCTGTGTGGTTAGGAAGCACAGTTTTTTTGTTCTGAGCCAGCACACTCTTCTGGCTGCATAGGAAACTCCACAGAGTAGAAGAGTGCGCTTTTCTCCAAAGCAGAGTGTTTTTCTCTTTAGGCAACCCAGTGTTGAATTCACCTTCGTAAACAGAGTTGAATCACATGCTGTCTCTTATCCTACAAGCAACAGTTCTTTTCGGGTAAGGAAAGGCACTATTGGGCTCCCATTGAGATACACAGTTCAAATGGCACTCGCGTCTGTTCCCAGCAAGTACAGTGCGTTGGATGGAAGAGAAGCTACTGTTTTGCTCAGTTTACTAAGGAGAGTTGAACTAGATATGGCCCGTGGGGTTAGGAAGCACAGTTTTTTTGTTCTGAGCCAGCTCACTCTTCTGGCTGTATAGGAAACTCCACAGAGTAGAAGAGTGTGCTTTTCTCCAAAGCAGAGTGTTTTTCCCTTAGGCAAGCAATTGTTGAATTCACCTTCCTAAACAGAATTGAATCACATGGAGTTTCTTAAACTATGAGCATCAGTTTTTTTAGGGTAAGGCAAGTCACTATTCAGCTCCCTTTGAGATTCACAGTGTAAAGGGCTCTTGCGTCTGTTCCCAGCAAGTACAGTGCATTGGATGGAAGAGAAACTACTGTTTTGCTCAGTTTCCAAAGCAGCGTTGAACTAGATATGGCCCGTGTGGTTAGGACGTACAGTTTTTTTGTTCTGACCCAGATCACTCTGCTGGCTCTATAGGAAACTCCATAGAGTAAAAGGGTGTGCTTTTCTCCAAAGCAGAGTTTTTTCCTATTAAGGCAACCCAGTGTTGAATTCACCTTCCTAAATGGAGTTGAATCACATGCAGTCTCTTATTCTACCAGCAACAGTTCTTTTCGGGTAAGGAACGTCACTCTTGGGTGCTCATTGAGATTTCCAGCGCTAATGGCACTCTCGTCTGTTCCCAGCAAGAACAGTGCATTGGATGGAAGAGAAGCTACTGTTTCGCTCAGTTTCCTAAGCAGAGTTGAACTAGATATGGCCCGTGTGGTTGGGAATCACAGTTGTTTTTTGTTCTGAGCCAGCTCACTCTTCTGGCAGTATAGGAAACTCCATAGAGTAGAAGAGTGTGCTTTTCTCCAAAGCAGAGTGTTTTTCCCTTAGGCAAGCAAGTGTTGAATTCACCTTCCTAAACGGAGTTGAATCACATGGAGTTTCTTATCCTATGAGCATCAGTTCTTTTAGGGTAAGGCAAGTCACTATTCAGCTCCCATTGAGATTCACAGTGTAAATGGCTCTCGTGTCTGTTCCCAGCAAGTACAGTGCATTGGATGGAAGAGAAGCTACTGTTTTGCTCAGTTTCCGAAGCAGAGTTGAACTAGATATGGCCCGTGTGGTATAGAAGCACAGTTTTTTTGTGTTGAGCCAGCTCACTCTTCTGGCTCTATAGGAAACTCCATAGAGTAGAAGATTGTGCTTTTCTCCAAAGTAGAGTTTTTTTCTCTTTAGGCAAACCAGTGTTGAATTCACCTTCCAAAATAGAGATGAATCACATACAGTCTCTTATCCTAAGAGCAACAGTACTTTTCGGGTAAGGAACGTCACTACTAGGCTCCCTTTGAGATACACAGTGCAAATGGCACTTGCGTCTGTTCAGAGCAAGTACAGTGCATTGGATGGAAGAGAAGCTACTGTTTTGTTCAGTTTCCTAAGCAAAGTTGAACTAGATATGGCACATGTGTTTGGGAAGCACAGTTTTTTTGTTCTGAGCCAGCTCACTCTTCTGGCTGTATAGGAAACTCCATAGAGTAGAAGAGTGTGCTTTTCTCCAAAGCAGAGTGTTTTTCTCTTTAGGCAACCCAGTGTGAATTCACCTTCCTAAATGGAGTTGAATCACATGCAGTCTCTTATCCCACTAGCAACAGTTCTGTTCGGGTAAGGAAAGTCACTCTTGGGCTCCCATTGAGATACACAGTGCAAATGGCACTCGGGAATGTCCCCATCAAGTACAGTGCATTGAATGGAAGAGAAGCAACTGTTTTTCTCAGTTTCCTAAGCAGAGTTGAACTTGATATGGCCTGTGTGATTAGGAAGCACAATTTTTTTGTCCTGAGCCACTCATCTTATGGAGGTATAGGAAAGTCCATAAAGTAGAAGAGTGTGCTTTTCTCCAAAGCAGAGTCTTTTTCTCTTTAGGCAACCCAGTGTAGCTAGAGTTTTCCTACCGGACCCACAGTCAGGACAAATCTCTGTCACTCGCCAGTCCCACAGCCGCTCAGACCCAACCAAGTAAACACAGAGACTTATATTGTTTACAAACTGTATGGCCGTGGCAGGCTTCTTGCTAACTGTTCTTATATCTTAAATTAATCCATTTCTATAAATCTATACCTTGCCACATGGCTTGTGGCTTACCGGCATCTTCACATGCTGTTTGTCATGGTGGCGGCTGGCAGTGTCTCCTCAGCCTTCTACTTCCCAGAATTCTCTCCTCCTTGTCCCGCCTATACTTCTTCCTGCCTGACCACTGGGCAATCAGTGCTTTATTTATTGACCAATAAGCAACATGTTTGACATACAGACCAACCCACAGCAACCCAGTGTTGAATTCACCTTCCTAAACGGAGTTGAGTCACATGCAGTCTCTTATCCTATGAGCAACAGTTCTTTTCCCGTAAGGAAATTCACTCTTGGGCTCCAATTGAGATACCCAGTGCAAATGGCACTCGCATCTGCTCCCAGCAAGTTCAGTGCATTGGATGGAAGAACAGCTACTGTTTTTCTCAGTATCCTAAGCAGAGTTAACTAGATATTGCCAGGGTGGTTAGGAAACACATTTTTTTTCAGAGCCAGCTCACTCTTCTGGCTATATAGGAAACTCCATAGAGTAGAAGAGTGCGCTTTTCTCCAAAGCAGAGTGTTTTTCTGTTCAGGCAACCCAGTGTTGAATTCACCTTCCCAAAAGGAGTTGAATCACATGCAGCCTCTTATCCTATGACCAACAGTTATTTTCAAATAAGGAAAGTCAATCTTGGGCCCCAATGGAGCTACACAGTGCAAATGGCACTTGCGAATGTTCACAGTAAGTACAGTGCATTGGATGGAAGAGACGCTACTGTTTTGCTCAGTTTTCTCAGCAGAGTTGAAATAGATATGGCCCGTGTGGCTAATAAGCACAGTTTTTTGGTACTGAGACTGTTCACTCTTTTTTGTTGTATAGGAAACCCCATAGAGTAGAAAAGTGTGCTTTTCTCAAAAGCAGAGTGTTTTTCTCTTTAAGCAACCCAGTGTTGAATTCACCTTCCTAAATGGAGTTGAATCACATGCAGTCTCTTATCCTACCAGCAACAGTTCTTTTCTGGTAAGGAAAGCCACTCTTGGGCTCACCTTGAAACCCACAGTGCAAATGGCACTCGAGTTTCCTCCCAGCAAGTACAGTGCATTGGATGGAAGAGAAGCTACTGTTTTGCTCAGTTTCCTAAGTAGAGTTGAACTAGATATGGCCCATGTGGTTAGGAAGAACAGTTTTTTTGTTCTGAGCCAACTCAGATTTCTGGCTGTATAGGAAACTCCATAGAGTAGAAGAGTGCGCTTTTCTCAAAGCAGAGTGTTTTTCTCTTTAGGCATCCCAGTTTTAAATTCACCTTCCTAAATGGAGTTGAAGCACATGCAGTCTCTTGTTCTAAGAGTAACAGTTCTTTTCAGGTACAGAAAGTCACTTCTGGGCTCACATTGAGATACAAAGTGCCAATGGCAATCACGTGTGTTCCAAGCAAGTACAGTACATTCGCGGAAGAGAAGCAATTGTTTTACTCAGTTTCCTAAGCAGAATTGGACTAGATATGGCCCATGTGGTTAGGATGAACAGTGTTTTTGTTCTGAGCCAGCTCACTCTTCTGGCTGTATAGGAAACTCCATAGAGTAGAAGAGTGTGCTTTTCTCCAAAGCAGAGTGTTTTTCTCTTTAGGCAACCCAGTGTGAATTCACCTTCCTAAATGGAGTTGAATCACATGCAGTCTCTTACACTACCAGCAACAGTTCTTTTCAGGTAAGGAAAGTCACTATGGGGCTCCCATTGAGATACACATTGCAAATGACACTCGCGTCTGTTCCCAGAAAGTACAGTGCATTGGATATAATAGAAGCTACTGTTTTGCTCTGTTTCCTAAGGAGAGTTGAAGTAGATATGGCCAGTGTGGTTAGGAAGCACAGTTTTTTTTGTTCTGAGCGAGCTCACTCTTCTGGCTGTATAGGAAACTCCACAGAGAATAAGAATGCGTTTTTCTCAAAAGCAGAGTGTTTTTCTCTATAGGCAACCCAGAGTTGAATTCACCTTCTGAAATGGAGTTGAAGCACATGCAGTCTCTTATCCTACCAGCAACAGTTCTTTATGAGTAGGAATGTCAGTATAGGGCGCCCATTGAGATACACAGCGCAAACGGCACTCGTGTCTGTTCCCAGCAAGTACAGTGCATTGGATGGAAGAGAAGATACTGTTTTGCTCAGTTTCCTAAGCAGAGTTGAACTAGATATGGCCTGTGTGGTTAGGAAGCATAGTTTTTTTTTCTGAGCCAGCTCATGCTTCTGGCTGTATAGGAAACTCCATAGAGCAGAGGAGTGTGCTTTTCTCCAAAGCAGAGTGTGTTTCTCATAGGCAACCCAGTGTTGAATTCACCTTCTGAAACTGAGTTGTTTCACCTGCAAGCTCTAATCCTACCAGCAACAGTTGTTTCCCCGTAAGGAAATTCACTATTGGGCTCCCATTGAGATACACAGTGCAAATGGCACTCCCGTCTGTTCCCAGCAAGTACAGTGCATTGGATGGAACAGAAGCTACTGTTTTGTTCAGTTTCCTAAGCAGAGTTGAACTAGATATGGCCCGTGTGGTTAAGATGTACAGTTTTCTTGTTGTGTTCCAGCACACTCTTCTGGCTATACAGAAAGCTCCATAGAGGAGAAGAGTGCGCTTTTCTCTAAAGTAGAGTGTTTTTCGGTTTAGGCAACACAGTCTTGAATTCACCTTCCTAAATGGAGTTGAATCACATTTAGTCTTTTATCCTACGAGCAACAGTTGTTTTCGGGTAAAGAAAGTCACTATTGGGCTCCCTTTGAGAAACAAATTGCAAATGGCCCTCGTGTCTGTTCCCAGCAAGGTCATTGCATTGAAGGGAAGAGAAGCTACTATTTTGCTCACTTTCCTAAGCAGAGTTGAACTAGATATGGTCCGGTTGGTTAGGAAGTACAGTTTTTTTGTTCTGAGGCAGCACCCTTCTCTGGCTGTATAGAAAACTCCATAGAGTAGAAGAGTGCGATTTTCTCGAGGCAAAGTGTTTTTCCCTTTAGGCAACCCAGTGTTGAATTTACCTTCTTGAACAGAGTTGAATCACATGCATTCTCTTATTCTATGAGAAACAGTTCTTTTTGGGTAAGGAAAGTCAATCTTGGGCTCCCACTTAGATACACAGTGCAAATGACACTCGCGTCTCTTCACAGCAAGTAAAGTGCATTGGGTGGAAGAGAAGCTACTGTTTTCTCCGTTTCCTAAGCAGAGTTGAACTAGATATGGCCCGTGTAGTTAGGAAGCACAGTTTTTTGTTCTGAGCCAGCTCACTCTTCTGACTGTATAGGAAACTCCACAGAGTAGAAAAGTGCTCTTTTCTCCAAGCAGAGTGTTTTTCCTTTTAGGCACCCAGTGTTGAATTCACCTTCCTACATGAGTTGAGTCACATGCAGTCTGTTATCCTACCCGCAACAGTTCTTTTCGGGTAAGGAGAGACACTACTGGGCTCCCATTGAGATACACAGTGCAAATGGGTCTTTCGTCTGTTCTGTGCACATATAGTGCATTGGATAGAAGAGAACGTACTGTTTTGCTCAGTTTCTTAAGCAGAGCGGATATGGACCGTGTGGTAGGTGGACGCAGTTTATTGTTCTGAGCCAGAAAAAAATCTTCAGGCTGTATAGGAAACTCCATACAGCAGAAGAGTGCGCTTTTCTTCAATGCAGATTATTTTTCTCTTAGGCAACCCAGTGTTGAATTCACCTTCCAAAACAGAGTGGAATCACATGTATTCTCTTATCCTACGAGAAACAGTTCTTTTTGGGTAAGGAAATTCACTATTGGGCTCCCATTGAGATACACAGTGCAAGTGGCACTCGCGTCTGTTCCCATCAAGTCCAGTGCATTGGATGAAAGAGAAGCTACTGTTTTGCTCAGTTTCCTAAGCAGAGTTGAACTAGATATGGCCCGTGTGGTTAGGAAGCACAGTTTTTTTTGTTATGAGCCAGCTCACTCTTCTGGCTGTATCAGAAACTCCATAAAGTAGAAGAGTGTGCTTTTCTACACAGCAGAGTGTTTTTCCCTTTAGGCAACACAGTGTTGAATTCACCTTCTGAAACGGAGTTGAATCACATGCAGTCTCTTATTGTAAGAGCAACAGTTTTTTGGGAGTAGGAAAGTCAATCTTGTGCTCCCATTGAGATACACAGTGCAAGTGGCACTCACGTCTGTTCCCAGCAAGTACAGTGCATTGGATGGAAGAGAAGCTACTGTTTTGTTCCATTTCCTAAGCAGAGTTGAACTAGATAAGGCCCGTGTGGTTAGGAAGCACAGTTTTTTTTCTGAGCCAGCTCACTCTTCTGGCTATATAGGAAAATCAATAGAGTAGAAGTGTGCTTGTTTCTCCAAATCAGAGTGTTTTTCCCTTTAGGCAACCCAGTGTTGAATTCACCTTCCTAACCGGAATTGATTCACATGCAGTTTCTTATCCTAGCAGCATCAGTTCTTTTTGGGTATGGAAAGTCACTATATGGCTCCCATTGAGATATACAGTGCAATGGCACTCATGTCTGTTCCCAGATGTACAGAGCATTGGATGGAAGAGAAGCTACTGTTTTGCTCTGTTTCTAAAGCATAGTTGAATTAGATATGGCCCGTGTGGCTAGGAAGCACAGTTTTTTGTTCTGAGCCAGCTCATTCTTCTGGCTGTATAGGAAAATTCATAGAATACATGAGTGTTCTTTTCTCCAACGCAGATTATTTTTCCCTTTAGGCAACCCAGTGTTGAATTCACCTTCCTAAATGGAGTAGATTCACATGCAGTCTCTTATCCTAGGAGCAACAGTTCTTTTCGGGTAAGCAAAGTCACAAATGGGCTCCCATTGGATACACTGTGCAAATGGCACTCCTGTCTTTTCCCAGCAAGTACAGTGCATTGGATGGAAGAGAGGCTACTGTTATGCTCCGTTTCCTAAGCAGAGTTAAACTAGATATGGCCCGTGTGTTTAGGAAGCACAGTTTTTTTGTTCTGAGCCAGCTCCCTCTTGTGGCTGTATAGGAAACTCCTTAGAGTAGAGGAGTGCGCTTTTCTCCAAAGCAGAGTTTTTTTCTCTTTAGGCAACCCCCTCTTGAATTCACCTTCTGAATTGGAGTTGAATCACATGCAGTCTCTTATGTCACGAGCAACAGTTCTTTTCAGGTAAGCAAAGTCACTTTTCGGCTCCCATTGAGATACACAGTGCAAATGGCACTTGCTTCTGTTCCCAGGAAATACAGTGCATTGGATGGAAGAGAAGCTACTGTTTTACTCAGTTTCCTAAGCAGAATTTTACTAGATATGGGACGTGTGGCTTGGAAGCACAGTTTTTTTTTTCTGATCCAGCTCCCTCTTCTGGCTCTATAGGAAACTCAATGGAGTAGAAGAGTACGTTTTTCTCCAAATCATAGTGTTTTTCCCTTTAGGCAATGCAGTGTTGAATTCACCTTCCGAAACGGAGTTGAATCACATGCAGTCTCTTACAGTACCAGCAACAGATCCTTTCGGTTAAGGAAAGTCACTATTGTGCTCCCTTTGAGATACACAGTGCAAATGACACTCGTGTCTGTTCCCAGCAAGTACAGTGCATTGGATATAAGAGAAGCTACTGCTTTGCTCTGTTTCCTAAGGAGAGTTGAAGTAGATATAACCCGTGTGGTTAGGAAGCACAGTTTTTTTGTTCTGAGCCAGCTCACTGTTCTGGTTGTATAGGAAACTCCACAGAGTAGAAGAATGCGCTTTTCTCCAAAGCAGAGTGTTTTTCCCCTTAGGGAACCCAGATTTGATTTCACCTTCCGAAACGGAGTTGAATCACGTGCAGTCTCTTATCCAACGAGCAACAGTTCTTTGGGATTAGGAAAGTCACTATTGGGCTCCCATTGAGATCCACAGTGAAAATGGCAGTCGCGTCTGTTCCCAGCAAGTACAGTGCATTGGATGGAAGAGAAGCTAGTGTTTTGCTCCGCTTCCTAAATAGAGTTGAACTAGATATGGCCCTTGGGGTTAGGAAGCACAGTTTTTTTTTTCTGAGCTGGCTCACTCTTCTGGCTTTATAGGAATCTCAATAGAGTAGTAGAGTGTGCTTTTCTCCAAATCAGAGTGTTTTTCTCTTTAGGCAACCCAATGTTGAATTCACCTTCCTAAATGGAGTTGATTCAAAGGCAGTTTCTGTTCCTACCAGAAAAAGTTCTTTTCGGGTAAAGAAAGTCACAAATGGGCTCCCATTGGGATACACAGTGCAAATGATTCTCGTGTCTGTTCCCAGCAAATACAGTGCATTGGATTGTAGAGAAGGTACTGTTTTGCTTTGTTTCCTAAGGACAGGTGAACTAGATATGGCCCGTGTGGTTAGGAAGCACTGTTTTTTTGTTCTAAGCCAGCTCACTCTTCAGGCTGTATAGGAAACTCCATAGAGTAGAAGAGTTTGCTTTTCTCCAAAGCAGAATCTTTTTCCCATTAGGCAAGCCAGTGTTGAATTTACCTTCCTGAATGGAGTTGAATCACATAGATTCTCTTCTCCTATGAGCAACAGTTCTTTTCGAGTAATGAAAGTCAATCTTGGGCTCCCATTGAGATATACAGTGCAAATGGCACTCAGGTCTGTTCCTGGCAAGTACAGTGCATTGGATGGAAGAGAAGATCCTGTTTTGCTCTATTTTCTAAGCAGAGTTGAACTAGATATGGCCCCTGTGGTTAGGAAGCAGAATTTTTTTTTTCAGAGCCAGCTCACTCTTCAGGCTGTATAGTAAACTCCATAGAGTAGAAGAGTGTGCTTTTCTCCAAAGCAGAGTGTTTTTCCCTTTAGGCAACCCAGTGTTGAATTCACCTTCCTAAATGGAGTTGATTCACATGCAGTCTCTTATCGTACCAGCAACAGTTGTTTTCGGGTAAGGAAAGTCACTAATGGGCTCCCATTGTGATACACTGTGGAAATGGCATTCCTGTCTGTCCCAAGGATGTACACTGCATTGGATCGAAAAGAGGCTACTGTT
>CABHPR010128185.1:0-31790 GCA_902168415.1 Peromyscus melanophrys | reverse complement strand
ACACACACACACACACACACACACACACACACACACACACACACACATTTTTTTGAGACAGGTTTTCTCTGTGTAGCTTTGTTCCTTTCCTGAATCTCACTCTGTACTGGTCTCAAACTCATAGAGATCCACCTGACTCTGCCTCCTGAGTGCTGGGATTAAGGCACTACCACTGCCCAGCAGGTTTATATTTTGTTGGCTTTATTATAGCCTGTTTGTCTAAATTAAGATCCCCTCACTTTGCAGTTATTTCCATTATTCCTCAACTCTTGACTGCTTAAACCTTTCTATCTCTAGGACTTCCCCACTCTGCTTTCATAGAACCAAAATTCTACTACCTTTGACCCTTAAGGCACCCACCTACTGTTTGCCTCTTTCTAGCTTCCTGGCTTCCATAAGAACTCCATGCTGAACCCACAATATTGGACTACATCAGACATTTTTTTTTCAGGCCTGATCCTTATTATTCTGTCCATGAAAATGAGTCACATCTTCTTGAATGTTATTATAGGACCAGCTTTAATAATATTCCTCCCAGGGGCCCAGAAGAGAGGCTATGAACAGTGAGAATTATTTTCAGGAAATGAATCTAAGTACACTGAGCTCTTAGTCTGTCTACTTTATTCCTATGGAATAAGATTTTATCTACACAGCTACAGTTCTGTACTCAAGCCTAGCTCCTTTCTTGCCTGATTTCTCTCTACATTTATTTGCTGTCCCCACTAAATTCTATCTTAATTCTCTCATCTTAGTTCTGTCTCATCTTGATCTTTTTCATCTCATTCTTACTCCCCTCATTCTTCCCCATCTGGCTCTTCCTCATCTTCCATCTCATTCTTCTAGTTCTCCATCTAGATCCCCCATCAAAATTCTTTCCAGTCCAAATCCTCCAAAATCCTTTTTTTTTTTTTTTTTTTGTCTCTGAGGTTTACAATTATATACCCATGCAATAGCTAGCAGTGCTCTAGCCAAAGCAAGGTCACCAGGCTTGAATTCTTATAGGGTCATAAAGGCAGACAAGAGTTTTCCTCAGGCAGTGACCTTCAGGCTTTCTTTTACAACCCAAAAAAGGAGTGGTAAAGGAGCAGGTCAACTGAGAGCAAAAATCGGTTAATATATCAGAAAAAGGGAATTTATGTACTCAAACTACATTCCAAGAAGTGGTTAGGTCAAAATGTTAGGAGTCTATAATGTTAGTAAGGCTGTATAAGAAAGAAGGGTCTCAGCTTAAATTGCAGAAGAAATAAAGCTATCCACCTGACCTAGGAGACAGGTGTTGTTTCCATAAGGGTGTTACCTTAGTTCTGGAGATCATTTGGCCTTGGATGCTTGATAGGTATTTAGATAAATACACTGTTAGGAGTTCTTGGAAGCACACATAGCATACAAGAAAATCAATTGTAGGAACCAGCTAATATATATACAAAAGCTAAAATATCACCAAGACTTCTTAAGCCATGACTTGACCTTCAGAAAAGTTCTTGACCTTTCTTACTAGCTAAATTCCATTATATTTTGCTGCAGCTTGCAGCAATTTCTCTTGCTTATGTTTTATAGCATAAAAATAGATAAGTAGCATTGAGACAACTCAGGGTTTGGAAGATTCCATGGGTGCAGTTATGGTTCCCTAACTTGTTCTTACAGACCTTGATTTAGGATAATCTTGTCTCAGTAATGGGTCCAGTGTTCAGATTCATTCACTTGTCCATGACAGCCTAGGCTGGGTCTAGGGATGCCAATCAATGTACTCAGTATGTTAGAGTTTCTGCTTTTTTCAGATGCTCCTAAAGCCTTTGTGGGCTGTTCTTGTTGTCAAATTGATTACATCTGTAATTAAAACCCAAATGACTGGGCATACCTGTGAGTAATTTCTTCTTAATTAAGTCATTTGAAGTCAGAAGACCCAATTCTAATCATATCTTTGAAGTGAGAAGATATACCTTTAATCTAGATCTTTTGTGATAGGAAGCTCCAACTTTAATCTGGGCATATCTTCTTCTGGCAGCCTATATAAAGGTTATAGAAGAAAAAAACTTGATCTCTCTTTCTGCTTACTCTCAGTCTCAATGGCAAGCCCATTCCTTCACAGGCATTAGAGCCTACTTCTTTGGGATTCTGGTGTACACTGAAGAACAGTTGATACATCCAGCCTCATGGACTGAACAACTACTGAATTCCTGGACCTTCTATTGGTAAACAGCCATTGTTCATGGTTGGACTATGTGTTATATATATATAATATCCTTTGTATATATACCATATATGTGTATGTATGTATGTATGTATGTATATATATATACCCTTTATATGTATATGATATGTATATTAATTGAAGAGATCAAGTCAAATGAATATATGTCAGTCCCCTTTGCAACCTCATATATCTCTTCACCACAGAGACAAGGCCTGATGCAATCAAAAGATCTTCAAATAAAAAACAAAGTTATACAGTTAACATAGAAATTCAGAGTCTGAAAGATAAAAACAAGGAAACTGGGTGTATAATATGGAAGACAAAAAATGACAGAGGGAAGGAAAGAGAGATAGAGATAGGTAGATAGGAGAGAGAGAGAGAGAGAGAGAGAGAGAGAGAGAGAGAGAGAGAGAGAGAGAGAGAGAGAGAATTTATTTTTCTTTATTATCTGGCAAGTACTGACAATGACTGGAAAGAAGATATGATGACCCAGGGCAAATGATCAGTGGTCTTGACTAATTAAAGTTAATTTATAAATTACATGTGTAACTTTTAGAAATCAAAGCCAATTCAATAAAGATGAGAGAAACAAGGCACCTCTAAAAGTAAATCAACTACTCTATTGAGTTGACATAGATTACAATGAGCTACACGAAGACACATTGAGGCATGGCTTAGCTTTGTCTGAATAAACAAGGGCAGTAAGTTAGACAACATAAGAAAGAAGGGCTTGAGGTAACATATGGAAGGGTTTCGCATAGTTTTCTAGTTTTGGCATGTGGGGATAAACAGCACACTTTAGAAAAAGTGGGGCATATAATTTGCAAATGGAAAAGGAAGATAAATCATTTGAAATGTTGACTCTGTTGTGAGCAGAGAGTCATCACACTTTTAGAAACACTTCCTGAGGCAGCAATTTAGCAGTGCTGCAGAGATGAATGTGCAGGGATATTCATCTCTGTTTTGTTAATCAAAGCAATGGAAGGAAGCTAAATGTCCATCGATATTGGATACATTATACAAAGGGTGGTGATTCATGACCCAAGACACTCTGCCACCTGTGTAAAATTCAACACATATTTGTGTATTGCATTGACTTGGAAACATAACCAAAATATATTTTTGACTAGAAAAGCAACAGAATAATCTTCCCTATAATTTAAAATAAATTCTGTGTTCATAAGAGGAAAGAAAATTGACCAAGAGCACAAGCTTTTTCCACAAAGAGAAATCAATAGATTTTGGAAGAAAAGAATCTATGTAGGATGAGGTAAATAGCTTGAAATCCATTGTTGGTTACTTGAGGCTTTGCAGGGAGTTCCGTGTTTGATGATTGATGGTTATGTATCTATCTACACAGATGCTTGTTTTTCTTGTGTTGTTATAGATTTAGTTATCACACACACACACACACACACACACACACATGCACACGCACACGCACACACTCACTCCAAATGTCAATGTTTGAATCCTAATTGTGGTGTTATTGGTGGCAGGGTCTTTGGATATGATTTGTTCTAGATGAGGTCATGAAGTGGGGCCTTCATAATGGAACCTCTATCCTTGTAAAAACAGATACTAAAGTGTTGGCTTCTCTGCCATCCTGTGTGCATGAGAACACTAGAAGAAAGCAAACCCCTAGAAAGAAGACCAGGAAAGAAAGGGAATGGTGATTAAAGATGAAGCAAGCCTGCTTCGTCTTCTATCTATGACTTCTCAGTTCCAAAGCTATTTGAAATAAAACCCTGCTGCTTCAGCCCCCTCTTCTGGCATTTTATTATGGTACAACAAGCTGACTAGGACATGTAAACACATTGTTCACGGCAGCATACTATGGCATGTATTTGAGATTCCTGTGTTTCATTGCTTGGTCCCTGGCTGGTGATACTGTTTGGAAGGCCAAGGAAGCTCTAGAAAACAGGGCCTGATGGGAGCAACTGTGTGGCCAAGGAGAAGGCTTTCAGGGTTATCATTGTCTAACCTAACTTCCATCCCCATCCTCTAAGAAACCTAAATTCGCCATACATTCTCCATCATGACTTACTAAAATCCTTCAAACCATGATCCAAAATAAGATCTTCCTCCCTAAAGTTACTTCTGGTCAGGAATGTGGTGACAGCAACAAGAAAAGTAACCCGTAATTCACATACAAATTACCCCCAGGATCTTAACATAATACACTATTAACTCCAAGTTTTTGAAGGTCACTGACTCAGAAAATAAGGAGCTTGGTGGTTCTACCTCAAGATGCCTTTCCATTTGGTTCTCAGTTAGATCTAGCATTGTCAGGGCCTCATCTCTGATGTCACTCTGATCACAGCTGGCTATTAACTCTGGAGGCTTCAATTACTTACCAAATCAATAGCTCCTCCCACGGCATAGATCCCTCATCAGGCTGTCTGTTCTTTCTATCTTTAGTCTTGTTTTATATTGTGTATTTCTGTGCAGTAGTCTGCCTACAATACTACAAAAGCTGCACCATAGTTTGATAAGCACACACACACTGAAACTATCATCACAGTCAAGCTAATGAGCATGGCCATTACTTTACATATTTAACATTTTCTTTCTCCCCTTTAATTTTGATTTCTTTTCCTTATTTTTTCATTTGATGACAGAACACATTGAATTTTCTCTTTGGGGAAATTTCAAGCATGACATGATACTTGTTGACCACAATCTCATTGTTTTCCTGTGTCTTTAGCTCCCAGCAACCACTATTCTACTATACTTGTATAGTGCAAAACTGTTTGATTGTGTTCATAAGATAAGAAGATCATGTGTTATTCATGTCCTGTGTATCTTAGTTCAATGTCCACTGTGTTGATTTATTATGTTAATGGCATTATCTCCACAATTCTGATAAATGTGTCTGCCTTTGAGTTTGATTATTTTTATCAGGCTATGTCTCCTCTGATGCTAAACATTAATGGATTGTGGAATTTCTCCAATTTATGTTTTAGTTTTTAAGTGTTACATTTAAAATATTTTTATATTTACCTCCCTTTAGTTCTTGTTTTTACTGCCAGATCTTTTTATCTCATGCTGACTCATCTCACTCTGTAACTGAGGACGACTTTGGCTTCTTGCCTCTACTCTGAAATACTAGGATTTGGATGTCTAACGCCCTGCATGACTAACTCACAGTTTCAATGATTTTTTTCATTCATTTTGTGAACTCCAACTAATTTCTGTCACCATTCTAAATACCAGTCATTCTGTAGTTTATAGCTAATGGTGACATCTGAGTTCTTTAGGCACACCCATTGCTTTTGTTACTGTTAATGGAAGTAATTGCCTTTATTCCTTTGCTTGTTTTTAATAATAATGACCAGTTTCTTTTTTTTCTTTCGAGACAAGGTTTCTCTGTGTAGCTTTGCGCCTTTCCTGGAACTCACTTGGTAGTCCAGGCTGGCCTCGAACTCACAGAGATCCGCCTGGCTCTGCCTCCCGAGTGCTGGGATTAAAGGCGTGCGCCGCCGCCGCCGCCGCTGCCGCCGCCGCCGCCACCGCCACCGCCACCGCCACCGCCACCGCCACCGCCACCACCACAGCCACCACCACCACCACTACCACCGCCACCACCACCACCCGGCATGACCAATTTCTTCATCTGTTTGTTTCACAGTAATATCTAGAAAGCAAACGATGTAATTACTTGAGAAAGATTACTTTATTCTGGCCATGTAGCTCAACAGGTAGAATGCTTGCCTGGCATGCATGAAGCCTAGACTTTAATCCTCAGTATAGAATAAACAGAGTGTGGAGGAATATCCATGTAATCTCAGCTCTCAGGAGGTAGCAGTAGGCAGATCAGAACATTAAGATTATCCTCAGCAGAAACCCCATGGTACTGGACTAGTCCCTCTGGATGAGCAAGACAGTTGTTTAGCTTAAACTGTTTAGGCAGTGGGCTTGGGACCTGTCCCTAGTGCATGAGTCAGCTTTTTGGAGCCTAGTATCTATGGTGAGACACTTTGTGCAGCCTTAGTGCAGGGAGGAGGGGCTTTGACCTGCCTCAACTGAATGTACCAGGCTCTGCTGAGTTTCCAGGGGAGACCTTACTTTGGAGGAGGTGGGAATCAGGGGTGGGTTGGGGGGGAAGGCTCAGTGGCGGGAGAAGAGGGACAGGGGAATCTGTGTTTGGTATGTAAAATGAACAGAAAATCTCTTAATAAATAAATATATACGAAAAAAAGATTATCCTCAGCTACATAGATTGTGACTAGCCTGGGCTAATTTAGACCCTATTTCAGAAAGAAATACATTTAAGAATACAGAATGTAGTTATTAAGATAGTCACCGTACTAACTTTCATGCCTATTACAGAAACAACAAGCCAAAAGAAAAGATAAAGATTCTATCATGAAAGAATCTTCATTCTTTATAGAAGCAAACTGTTGACATGTGATGAACCCACAGACCCAGATTAGCCTACATAAATAACCATAAATATCAGCCAACTAGACAAACTAATAAGAAAAAACATTATTTCATAATATAATGAGGCTTACCTATATAAAAATTGTAGGAGATACAGACAGATTAAATATTCCAGAATTTAAAACATATGTATGACTGTTTGATTTATACCACTGTGTTATATTTGCATATATGACTAATGTTCCTGCTAAAATAGATTTAGTTTCTATAAAAATTGACTTAACAATGTGGCTTCTAGGATATTGTTTGGGTCATTAGACACTGTAGAAAATTATAAAGTAGCAAACAAAATAAATAAATCAAGCAGCTATAAGGACACGAGTGACAGCAATAAACCAAAGATCAAAAATGAGACACACACACACACACAAATACACACACATAGAGAAAGAGAGAGAGAGACATAGAAGGCAAAAACACTGATTTAGCATCCAGACATCTTCAGGAAAAGCAAGGAGATAATTCTAAGGTCATTGAATTAAGTTTGGGGCAGTCAAGTGGGACAAGCTGTCTTCTGGTTGGTGTCCACATTTATAAGCCCAGCAGAGGAAAAAGGAAATAGAGGGGGTGAATATGATCAAATTTATTTATATGCATGTATAATAATGTAATGAAAACCTTCACTTAATACAATTAGTGTAGTGTAGAAAAGAAAAGGAAATTATGGGATGGGGAGTGGTTAAGAACACTGGCTACTCTTCCAGAGGACCTAGGTTTGATGCCAGCACCCACATAACAGCTTACAGTCATCTGTAACTCCAGTCCCATGGGATCTGATTCCCTCTTCTGGAATCCACAGCATCAGGCACACATGTGTTCCATAGATAGACATGTATACAAGCAAAACACATACACACAATAACTTTTTGAAATCATTAATAAACAAATTATATTATTCAAATAAGTAAGACAAAAGGCTAAATAAATTAATATCACTTTGGTGGGATTAAAGAAAAACAAATGAGTAATAATAGGAATGAAACCATAATTATTAAAGTAATAATACAGCAAATTAAACATGGAAACTGAAATGTGTGTTGACTACATGCCATGTGGAAACTGAGAAATTCTTCAAATTAGAAATTGATAGAACTGTCAAAAGACAAAAATATAGAAGTTGTTATATTCCTAAAAACAAATTGAAAAACTATCAAGTATGAGAAGACAATGGCCAAATATTTAGTGCAATATTTCTCAACCAGGAAAAAAATATGAGCAAGTTAACGTGTAAAATGTTTACAGGAACAAATATGAATGAGCTACCAGCAAAGTACAATCACACATGTGTATTCAGGATAGTATTGAACTAATGTACCATAGATGGCCACAAATAATGTCATTCCATTTTAATAAATCATAAAACCCAGAAAAGAAAATGATACATTAATTACTGAGACAGTGATTTTTAACTTGTTCTTAAATTAAATATGGATTATTTAATGATAAGTTACATATACTGAATAGATACAAAAACGCATAAGTAAATATAGTCAATGTTATACTTGAAAAAATCTTTCGTATCGAAGTAGCAAACAATCAACATATGTTAATTTTGATCATTAGATAGAGGTGCAGTTTAAAAACTCATACAAAATTGAAAATAACCATTGCTAAGTTTGAAATCTGCTTTAAATGCTTAGGGGAGCTCACTGCATCTAAACCCAACCATAACAGGTGCAGAACCACCTTTGGCTAGCAGTCAGCCTCCCCGCTGATTTAACCTAGCCATAACTTGAGAGCAAAGATAAACTTGACGGGATTTAAATTGGTTCAGAGCTTTTTGTGAATCATATGATACTTAATACTGAATTCTAACACATAAAAATTAAGTAGGGATTTCTCAGTTTACTGAATGGGTAAATCTCATTTTTTGGAACAATTCTACTATTGTAGGCCTGGTTATAGGTGTCTGCTGGGTTTTAGCAGAAAATATTAGTAAACACAATGACATTTACTATAGTAAGAGGACATAGGTAAACAAAATTAAATAAATATAAATAATTTGATATGCAAATCATGATTTCAGCAAGAAGGTTTTAATATGGTGTTTTAAATGCTATATCATTATATTATTTAAAAATGTTAAGAATTAATTTAAAATTAAATGTTTAAATAAAGCCAAATTACTAGATCTCAGAAAAATGTAATCATAACTGTGGAGATTAACATGGCCTTGGGCAAAATTCACTCTCCATTATTGATTAAAATATAGTAATTTAATTATTTTTTCAGAATTTAATTATTTTTAATAGGATAATTATTCTTAGCTTGAAACCACCTCCACCTAAGGAGAATGAAAACGTAGTCTACCTAAAGTCATGCATAGAATACCCCACTGCTAATTATCCTATTTCTGAGCATGAGAAAGCATTGGTAGGTGTGAGAAAGCAATGATAAGTATCAAAGTGGATGGAAGGAATTGAAATTACCATGGCAGACAGGTAAAATGATTGAGGTAGGTTAGTGAGATTGTGGAGTCCTCATTAAATATACATGGATAGGAGCAGTAACAAGTACCATAGTTTAGATGAGGAAATTGAATATTGTTTAGATCAGTTAAGGTTTCCAGATAAATGAAATGTCAATTATGAAAGTACTGAGGTTCTTCTCATTTTAGTTTATGATCATTCTGAACTTTTCTTCTTTCATTTTAATGAAAAACAAATTGACTGTGTATATCCTCAATGATATAAATAGAGAATAGTGGAAATGAGTGACATCTACCCTTGGAAGCTTTTAAATTTTTATAAAGCCACTTTAATTAAACTTAGTAAGACATACAAAAGAAGAGAGCTATATCCATATAGCAATTTATCTAGGACATAAAGAAAAACAAGCAAGAAAAAATTTTGACTCATGCAAGCATCTTATCACCTGAAAAGAAATTTAATTTTAATTTTACTTATTTGTATATTTTACCTGTAGATTTATTTTCATTTTATGAGTGTTTTACCTACATGCATACATGTATGATGTATGTTTCTGGTGCCCACAGAAGCCAGAGGAGGGTTTCAAATACTGGAACTTGAGTTATAGATGAGCCATCCCTCTAACACTCTGAAAAGAAATTTTAGAAAACACTGTCCCCAAAATTTGAATGAAAACAAGGGAAAATTTCCAATTGAAAAAGAAACTTCAACAGAAAAAGCCACCTAAAGTAATCAAAGAAAAAAAACTTGGAAAAATTATCATTTAACATTTTTACTATGAAAACATTATAAAGACTTCAAATTCTATAATAAGAAAATTCTGATAGGTTTGCCTTTATAAGTCACTTGGCCTTTTTCCTTTGCTGCTCTTAATATTCTTTCTTTATGCTGTAGGTTTAGTTGTTTAATTATTATGTGGCAGGGGGACTTTTTTGGAGGGTCTAGTCTATTTGGTATTCTATAGGCTTCTTATATCTTCATAGGTATTTCCTTCTTTAAGTTGGGAAAGTTTTCTTCTATGATCTTGTTGAATATATTTTCTGTGCCTTTGAGTTGGTATTCTTCTCCTTCCTCTATCCCTATTATTCTTAGGTTTGATCTTTTCATGGTGTCCCAGAATTCTTGGACATTTTGTGTTATGACTTTTTTGGCTTTGGTATTTTCTTTGACTGAAGAATCCATTTCCTCTATTGTATCCTCTACACCAAAGATCCTCTCTTCCATCTCTTGTATTCTGTTGGTTATGCTTGCATCTGTTTCCTGTTCATTTACTCAGATTTTCTATCTTGTGCAGCCACTTTGGAAATCAATATGGTGCTTTCTTAGAAAATTGGGAATCAACCTCCCTCAAGACCCAGTTATACAACTCTTGGGCATATACCCAAGGAATACTCAATCATACCACAAGGACATATGCTCAACTATGTTCATAGCAGCATTATTTGTAATAGTCAGAATGTGGAAACAACCTAGATGTCCTTCAACAGAAGAATGGATAAAGAAAATGTGGTACATATACACAATGGAGTACTACTCAGCAGAGAAAAACAATGACATCATGAGGTTTGCAAGCAAATGGATGGAACTAGAAAAAATAATCCTGAGTGAGGTAACCTAGATTCAGAAAGACAAACATGGTATGTACTCACTCATAAGTAGATACTAGATGTAAAACAAAGTATAACAAGACTGTAACTCACAACTCCAGGGAGGCTACCTAATAAAGAGGACCCTAAGAAAGACACATGGATCTCCCAACGACAGAGAAATGGATGAGATCTACATGAGCAAACTGGGGGTGGGGGGGTAATGGAGGGCAAGGGTCAGGGGAAAGAGAGCTTAGGGGAGCTGGAGGTCCCAGCTGGATCAGGAGCAGAGTGGGAGAATGGGGAAGGAGATACCATGATGAATGAAGACCCCAGGGGAATAGGAAAAAGCAGAGTGCCAGAAAGGTCCCCAGAAATCCACAAAGATACCTCCACTGTAGACTACTGGCAATGGTCAAGAGAGTGCCTGAGCTGACCTGCTCTGGCTGAACACCCTGGCTGTCATGATAGAACTCTCATCCAGTGTCTGATGGAAGCAGATGCAGAGATCCACGGTCGAGCCCCAGGTAGAGCTCTGGGAGTCCAAATGGCACGAGAGAGGAGGGATTGTATGAGCAGGAGATATTGAGACCATGATTGGTAAAAGCACAGGGACAAATATCCAAACTAGTGGAAACATATAAACTGTGAACCAATGGCTGAGTAGCCCCCATGGAACTGAACCAGGCCCTCTGGATAAGTGAGACAGTTGATTAGCTTGAATTGTTTGAAAGTCCCCCAGGCAGTGGAGCTGGGACCTGTCCTTGGTGCATGGGCTGACTTTTTGGAGCCTGGGGCCTATGTTGGGACACTTTGCTCAGCCTTGGTGTAGGGAGGAGGGGACTGGACCTGCCTTGGCTGAGTCTACCAGGCTGGGCTGACTCCCCAGGGGAGACCTTGCCTTGGAGGAGGTGGGAATGAGGTTTGGATTGAGGGGGAAGGCTGGGAGGTGGGAGGAGGGAGGATGGGGGAATCTGTGGCTGATATGTGAAATTAAGTTAATTATAAAATAAAAATATTTATAAAAAAACGACAACAAAGATACACATAGGAAATAAAAGAAAATTCTCTTAAATATTTATGCTATTTTTACATATTAAATAGTAGCAATTCTTACAATAAGGGAAAAAAACCTGACTATCATAGTTTATAAAAGTTTGGTAAATTGCTAAGGAGAGGAATATGAACCCAATAGGAACTCAAGGAATATATGTGGTGAGACAGTTCATTAATTAAACACTAATAAAACTGTAAATATAGCTCGGGGGTGGTGCCCTTGCTCACTGTGATAGTCAATCTTGACAGTCAACTTTACTGGATTTAGAATCAACATGGAAACAAATTTCTAGGCATGTCTGTAAGAGACTGCCTTGATGAGTTTCATTGACGTGAGAACTCCTAGCCTAACTGGGGTGTTACCATTCTATGGATTTGGTTCTGTGTAGGTCAAGTTTCCTGTCCCACAGTTACTCGCAAATAAACACATTGAGGCTTATATTAATTGTAAATGATCAGCCAATAGCTCAGGCGTATTACTAACTACCTCTTACATTTTAAGTAAACCCATATTCCTTATTTACGCTCCACCATGTGTTGGTACCATTATTAAAATAGCAGTTCATCTCCTGTTCCCTCTATGTCTGGCTAGAAACTCCACGGATTCCTCCCAGCATTCTGCTAGTATGGTTGTCCTGCCTAACCTTATTCTGTTCAGCTATTGGCCAGTCTGCTTCTTTATTGAACCAATCACAGTGACATACATTCATACAGAGTAAAGGAATATTCCAGTTCTGGACAGCATAAAAAAGCAGGCTGAGTAATAATATTCATTGTTCCCTGCTTCTGGACTGCACAAGCAGTGTGATGATGTGCACCTGCTCCAAACACCTTGTTTTCCCTGCTAGGATGGACCACATTTCTTTTAACTATAAGCCAAGGTAAATGGGTCTTCCTTAATTTTCTTCTTGCCAGATATTGGACTCCAGTGACAAGAAAAGTTAACTAATACACTAACAATTTGTGAGAACCTTGAATCAATCCTAAGTCCTACCAACAAAAATATTAAATTTTGTATTTTTGAGATTATAATTTAATTACATTTCTCCTTCCTTTTCTTCTCTCCAAACACACCCCATTCTCCTTCAAACTTATGGCCTCTTTTTCCATCAATTGTTAATATATGCACATATGTATTTGTATAAACAAATATATTCCCAAGTATAACCTTTTCAGTCCATATGACATTATCTATTTGTATATTTTCAGGCCTGGGTGTTTGGCACTGGGCAACCAATTGGTGTGCTCTTCCCTGGGGAAAACCACTTCTCCTACTCCTAGCTTTATTCAGCTGCCTATTGTTCTTTTGTCTAGTGTTGAGGCCTCCTGGGCTTCTCTTTGTCCAGTTTAGCATGCTGTTCAGCTCAGGATTAGGAAGCCATGTTGGTGAGACGTTAGGGTGTAGCTTCTTATTTAGGATTTACAGTCTCACAGCAAAGTTCCTGATCCTTTGACTCTTACGGTCTTTCCATCTCCTCTTCCCCAATATTCAATAGGTGCAGGAGTGCTTTGCAGAAATATTCTTTGGGACTGGAGGACTCTACAGTTATGCATTTTGATTGTTTTTTCCTATAGTGCCCTCTGTCTATTTCAAAGAAGCATTTCCTTGATGAGAGGTGAAGACTACATTTATCTATTATTATTATATGTATGCATGTTCACTATGCACACATAGAGGTTTAGGGTTGGCATTCTCTGAATTCCTCTATTGCTTCTCACTTAATATTTTGAGATAGGGTGTGTCATGAATCTAGTTGTCCCTATAAGACTGACTGGTGAGTGAGCTCCTGGAATCCTCCTGTCTCTGACTCCCAGCACTGGCTTTCTAGGAACATATAAAAATATCTGGCTTCTTATGTAGGTGCACAGTCTTTCTGATAGTAGAGTAAGTGCTTTATTCACTGAATCCCTTTGATATCATTGTCTATTATTTTACATTGAAAAAAATTAAAATGCTAGGTTCATTTATAAAGAATGGAAGTAGAAAATAAAGCTGAATTGAGATGTTGGTTTCTTCATTTCTTATTGGAGATCAAAAAGTTTAGTGGCTCAGTCTATTGATCACTGTGGGGGAAGTAAACATTCTTGCCAGTATTGGTAAGAGTGGAAACTGGTACAAATCCTGGGAGAGAAAATAGGAAATGATATGAAATTAACCCATGAAGAACCCTTTTTGGGGTAATGGTTTCAGTCTAGACATTGATTTTGCACATATGCTTTGATTAACAACCAGATACACACATCTATTTAATGTAACTGTACATTAATTATAAAAAAGAGAGAGAATCCCCTGGCAGCCTGCAAGTGGATCATATCTAACAAACCACAGTGTATACGTACAACAAAATATTAGGAAAATATGGTGCTTTTACATTCTTCATAAAAACCATCTTCAACTTTTACGTAGCCCTAGTTTAAGCTACATAGGAACAAGCACTGCATGGCCCCACACATTTCTTGATTATAATTTTGTATATATACTCACTTATAGTTTTGATTTCCCAACATGTGGGCTTCTATTAGCCTGAAATAAAATAAACTGAAATGCAACCTCCAGTTACCTTCATGAAAAGCAAAATTATAATTGTTAACAAGCCTCAAAGGATATGAAGAATCTCAGCTTAGATGGTAGTTCTAACATCCAAGTGCCTATCAAGCTCTAAACATAGGTTTCTGTGAGGAAATACCGACTGAATGGCTTTTGTGAGGCTTGAAGTCACTGGGGCAGCAAAGCACTATGGGAATCCTAAGGCACATGCCACCTCTTCCTTCTGTTCTTATGCTACTGAAAAAAAAAACAAAACAAAAAAACAAACAAACAAACAAAAAAAACTCCTCAACCGAATGAGAAGCTGGTCATTTAATAACTGTTATTTTTCAAGGAATACCCAGTAAACTAAAATGACTTTTTAATAAGATAGTCCTTGTTGGCAGAAAATTACGTATTTAGGGAATTTTTCAGAACACAAATTTACTGTGCTTGGTAGAGCAGAACAACACTTATGATATGCATTCTCTGTATGGAAAATATACATTTGCACAAATGAATGTTTACAAGGCCAGGATTGAAATGAATCTTAGCTACATATTATTCATTATAGAGTCACTCTCTCCTACAGCCCGCAAATCTGGCTATGGGGAAAAAGTAGCTGCTTTAGCTGGATCTACATACAATTAGAAGCTGATGAAATGGAGGTTTTTTTTGTTCCCTCCTGCAAAACTCATTTTCTCTTGCCAAATACAGTGCAAAAAAGTTAAAGGAAAGTGGCTTGAGGGTTTTTTGCTGTTGTTGTTACTTTCTGTACAGCAGCATTTCAATAATTAATGTAAGGGACTTGCATATACAAATCACACACACACACACACACACACACACACACACACACACACACACACATGAGTGTGAAAACAGCAATGACTCCTCAAGAGATGAGGCAGTGTGTGGAGGCTAGCTACACCATGGGAAAGATCTAGAGTAGCAGATAGTTACACCCTGGGAAATATCTGAAGAACTTTGGCAATTATTTTATTAATTGCCACAGTAGCTTTTTGGTATCTTTGGGGAGGAATAAAGTACAGTGGAGTGAAGGGCTTTGGCCTTTCAGTATTCTTGAGATCACTATAGAAGCCCTACTGAGACCACTAACATATACTGAGACTGGAAGACCTATGCTTTGCTGATGACTTCTATGGGAATAGAAGAATGAGAGAGGACCAAAGAGGATGCTCCCTACAGCAGACTCTCCTGAAGGGAGGTGACACCTGACCTTGATCATACTATAATTTTCCTCAGACACTCCTCTTGATCTATGGCTAACTTTATATGAGATACTGGGAAGAATAAGAAAATGCAGACCTTCAGGATCTAATAGTTTCTGAAATATCCCTAGACTATTAAAAAAATCCAGAAACTTAAAACAAGAAAGTTATAAAATAGTTTTTAAAATCACTGAGCTTGATGTTCTTAGGAATTCTGTCCTATATGTTTATTATTATTGATTATTGTTAACTTTTGAGCAATAACCAGCAGATCTAATTTCACAGGCAAAGTCATTGTCTATAGAGTAGCTTATTGCCTACAAAATTAAATCAACATTTACCTAACAGTCTTAGAGAATCTAAATCCTGCCAGATGTTTCTTTCAGATGATAAATGAAGGCTTTGAATTCTTAGAAAATCAAAGTATATCCTTACACCTGTGTGTACTGTAATGGAGGGGCTGTGTTACAGATTTGTTTGCATTGTAGCTCCAAGAATGCCAATAAAGTTAAACCTTGAATCAGAGGGCAGAATCCACATTAAACTGGCCAGAATAAACCACAGTTTTTGGCAGGCCCATGTTAGGCTAGAGAGACACAGGAAGGAATAGGGAGGGACTTAGAAAGATTCACAGGCCTTCTCAATCTGGGAAGGTGGGGAGGCAGGGTCAGGTGATCATTTCTCTGTTGCTCTGTGGATCTATCACATTTCTACCCCAATATCTGACTCCCGAGTTTTTAATTGGTGAAATAATAATTTAGATAAATGCTTCATTGCTACTCTCCTATTGTATCTAAGTATATAGCTACATCTATGATCATAGAAGCCCTGTCGTCCTTTCTCAGTGTGATTTTATACTATAATTTAATATTCAGATCATATCTGTAATTGCCAAATAGACACATTTTGTCAAAACTCCTCACTCAAACAGATCTAAAATTGACAAATTGAAAACAATCAAAACAACACACCCACCTAAAGTCTAAGAGTGTTAAGGAAAAGCATGTAAACTCAAGAATCAACTCTAGTTTCTTATTTTATATGGAATGGAATCTGGATCTCATGAGATGTATGAACTGCTAGAAAACACCCAGAATATCTCTCCCAGGGACAGAGTCATATCCTCCATCTCTCAAATGCAATTCATTTTCCCTGCAACACAGATGGGGTTCAGTGAAGACTCTCCCTTAATCTTTGACAAGTAAGGGTAAATTTTTTTGCTACGGCAAGACAGCCATGTGGGAGATAGCAACCTCTCTGAGAATCATTTAGACCCAATTTGCATAAGCTTCCAAATGCTGTGGGTGGTGTGTGCTCTGTATAAAGTTATAAAGTATAAACAGCAAATGAAGGCTTTTGGAGGAAAGCCACTGCCTTTGCAAGAGCGCCAGTCAGTTAAAATTGATGCTACATACCTTTGCTTTTTAAAATAATTTTATTTGTATTTTTTTCAGTGAATATGTGTGTGCACATGCATGGCACCATGTGATAGATAATCATGGTTTCAACTTGGAATACCTGGAAAGAATTGCCTCATCAAATTGATGTATGGCATGTCTATGGGGCATTTTCACAATTGATATATAAAGACTAGCCTCATGATCAGTGCCATCCCTAGACAGGTGGTCCTGGGTTGTATAAGAAAAATAACTGAGAAAAGGAAGGTAAGAAATCTTGCAAGCAACACTCGTCTATGGTCTCTCTTTCAGTTCCTGTCTCCGGGTTCCTGCTTTGGCTTACAGTCCTTACAAATAAAGTCCTCTGATGATGGACTTTATTTGTAAGTTGAAATAAATCATTTTCTCAATGAGTTGCTTTGGGTCATGGTATTTATCACAGCAACAGCAAGCAAACTAGAACACATGGTACATGTGTAGAGATCAGAAGTCAATTCTTGAGAGTTGGTTCTCTGCTTACACTATGTACATTAAAGAGGAATCTACATTATTTTTTTTTAATCTTACACAACATGGTTTGTGGCAGGTATTATTCATCTTGTTGGTTGCTCCCTTGCTTTTCTGAAAAGGTATTTACAGGTATCATAAAATAATCTGTGGTTAAAAAAAAGAAAAAGAAAAGAAAACAAGAATGCCTGTACATGTGTAAACCACATAAGGAGAAAAACAAACTGTAGGCAAGCATCTGACATTCTTATTTTATATATGATCAAAGCTTAAAGTCTGAAGAAATAGCTACACAACACCCAGAAAGAAATCCAGAGAATTGGGTGCTTACAAAACTGGAAAACTCTTAAAAGCTACCTCTCACAAGGGAGTAACAAATCTGTCCACTAGAGGACTGTTGCCTCTGATTTCACAGGTGTCCTTTGGAAGAAAACTGACTTCAAGGGACAGGAAATCAAATATGTAGCAGAAATATGCCCACTGTTGTAAGCATGGCATGACCATCAAGGGGGCAACCAACCACTTACCACAGAAGATAATTTATGTCTAATACTGTAAACCTGGTCAGTATCCCAAAGCTAGAGAAGTCTTGGGCTCAGAAATGATAACTACTATAGTTGTTTTGTTAAATGAAAATAATTTTCAATCTACCTTGCCATGTAACTATTTATGTTTATAACCGCCAGTCTGTGCTGCTTTCAACACTGGGCTTGGAAGCTTATTTTTGCAGTGAGCATTAGCCTGTGCAGATTTTCATAACTGGTCAAAGTGCTGAGAGTAAGTTCTCAGCCACAAATGAGAATTTTGCACCAACAACAATCACCACCACTGCCCCAAAGCTCAAGCAACATCACCGAAGCAGAGGAATAAGAATAGAAGAACCAGAGGACGACGGGGAGAAGTGTTGTGAAATGCCGTCTTCTGAACATGCAGAGCAGCTGTGATTACCTACATAAGATTAAGCCAGTCAACATTCCTTAACGGACAGGAAAAGGGCTCATGGGGCTTCAGTTTTAGCTAAGTAAATATTGGCAATTGATGGCTGCTGAGAGAAAGGATGTTTTATTTCATTTTGAATCTGGCTCCTGAGAGTTTCCCATGATACATTGGCTGGCCCAACACCCATGAACATGCTGCCAGCACTAATTGGACTCAATGGATTATCTTTTTTAAAAAAGAGAGGACATGAAGTTGGGAGGTTAAGTTTTAAGAGGGACTGGTGGGAGTTAGAGGGGGCACTTGACTTAGATATGATTCAGATACATTGTATATATGTATAAAATGACTAATAATAAATAAAATATTCTGAAACAATTAATAATTGAGACATAGTAATAAATATTGAAGAATGAACAATAAAGAGTTGTCATGAGAAGCCCTCATCTACACTCATATCAGTCAAATATGATTTCACCACCGGGACCACTGTTTAAGCTTAAATGAAATGATTCAATCTCTAAATTCCCTCTCCCTCATGGCTGGTTCCACATGTGATCTATATAGTAACTGTCAGATGTCTTATTTACTTATTGACAGCAAATATTTCTTCCAGGAATTTTTGTAGACCTAAATGAGACACTGCTGCAGAAGGGACTTGTAAATCCAAGCTCACACATAAGGAAACCTTATTGTTTATTAAATGACACTGGAACAGGAACACTGGATACTAGGAGAGAAACAGGAGTTTCTCAGAAGAGAGAACAAGGTATGTTAAAAGCAAGATGACTTTTTTTCACTACTGATTCTCCTTGGGGCAACAGGAATAGGAGTTATTGGCATGCACAGGTCTACTGGAGATGAGTATGAAGGTGTAGCAGAAAGGGAACTTTGAAGTAGACCACACTATGCTTTCATAGTGAGTCCTTTTTTCTTGAAGTGGATGAATCAGGGAGGTTTTATCTTCATTTTCTGGTTGTAAAACACAGGAGTCTCAAAATGTTGAATGAGATAAAGCCATTTTGTGGGAGGTGGAGCAAGATCCACTCAGCCTTTTTCTGACATTAAAACCTGGGTTCTGAATGTAAATGCTACACACTCCATGTCATTATATAATTATTTTACAGTTAGAGTGTCTTGGCACATGTTCAAATACTATTTAAGGAAAATAGAAATTTTTCCTCTAGGTAGAAAAGGGATAGTTAAGGTAATCGTCCTTAGGGTATCAAGTGTCAAACCTACTTCTGAACTCAGCTCTGATGTGGCTGCAGTATGGTCTTGAGATGTTAGTTATGGGATATGTGTCTTTACTCCCTTTGCCTTTTAAAATGGGCTCAAGATTTAATTGAGGTAACACCAAGAAGACCGAAGAAGAGCACTCGCATATACTAAAACTTGGTAAAATGTTTAGTGTTATTCTAAAAATAATGACAACTCTGATAGGTATAATGGGCCTCAGCTTCAAACCCTTGCCTCATCAATCATCAGTCACTGTAGTAAGCACACATTAAAGCAAACTTCTGAGTTTTAGAATTAGCCCAATCATTCCAAAAGAAGACCAGCCTCACTAAGAAAGTCCAAGTAACTGTGCTCAGAGATAGGAATATATTCGAATGCTGCAAATGTCTAAAATTCTGTTATAGACTCCTTCATCACTTGTTGGATGCTAAAGGAGAAGTGGAGTCCCCAAGCAATGATAAAATGCTCTAATCTCAGCAGATAGCATTTGGCATGAGATAAGTGTCCATCAGAGGGAGAATCACAGTGGTTGAATTCCACTACATGACACACATTTTAGCCATGACGCCAAACATACAAAATGCAGATAGTTATTCCTACTTCACAAAGGTTTCTTTGTGGCTGTTAGAGATGAATGGATTATGAAGTCAGGAAGTTATCAGGGTGAAAGTGCTTGGTAGATTCTATATCTGATCAGTCTCTCCTTATTCAAGCTAACATCTGTGCTTAGCCCAACAACTGAGCAAGATTATTCTCGAAAGATGAAATGATTCCTGTTAAATATGTTGTTGAATCAGCAGTTTTTTTCTATGGTCCCTAGGCTATGTCTTGGTCTCTAGCCCAGGGGTTGGAAAACTTCTGACTCTAATAAAGACTTTATTGTAAAACAATCACAAGATCATTGCATGTACTATATAGCCATGTCTAGTGGAGTGGTTAGTCAGTGCAATGAAGATCATTTGGCATAAAATACCTGTGATGGCTATTCTTGGTTGTCAATTTGACTACACCTGGAATGAATTGCAATCCAGAAATGGAGGGCATACCTATAATAGACTTTTTGCTTGAATTGAAGTGGATGAATTTTGAGGTAGGAAGACACATATCTTTAATCAGATCTTGAGGCAGGAAGACAAATGCCTCTAATTCGGATCTTGAGGTTAGAAGACACACTTTTAATCTGGGCCATACCTTCTGCTGGAAGTCTATATAAGGACATAGAAGATGGAAGGTTTTGCTTTTTGCTTGCTTGCCTTTGCTTTTCTAGCACATCCTATTACATCACTGGCATTAGAGCCTACTTCTTTGGGATTCCAGTATATATGTGTGTGTGTGTGTGTGTGTGTGTGTGTGTGTGTGTGTGTGTATAAGTATATACATATATGTATACATACATACATATATACATGTATATATGTACATATGGAGAGAGAGAGATTCATTCTTTGTGCCCTATTATTCCAGAGAACTCTGACTAACACAATACCTTAAGTTTTTTCTAACTTACCTTTCACTAGAAGCATTTGGGAACCTCTGGCTCTTAGACTTGTACAGACTTGGTGACAATGGCAAAAACATTTCTGAAAACCAAAGCAAAACATAACAAAAACCCTTTTGGGGGACATCATCACTATTGTTTGATCACATACTCCTTTATTATTATAAGGTCTACCAAGTTCTCACATTCCACAAAACCAGAAATGCCATTCCGAAAGAACTACAGAAACCCTGCCTTCTTCCTTAGAATACTGACACAAATAGTTGAGTCTCAAGTCCCAGAATGAACTTATGAAATTTCACCTCTTCCTGACCTTGAGCTCAGCATCCATTCTTGATAAACTAAGCCTGCAATTCTTCCAGCGTGCTGCAGAGCATTCTAATGATTTGGGAGATTCTAAAACACTTAACAGCTCCTTTGAAAATTCAAGATATTCTGGGAATTAAAATTCATACAACTCAAGCAAGGAGTCCTCAAATTTGAAATTAATTCATTAACACGAGATTAAAACAATAAATAAATAGTTGCTTTGAAATTAACAACCCATAACAACACTAAATTCCTGATTTATCAGTTACTAAAGGACCATTATAAATGTGAACTACAAACTTTATCAAGCCTGTATGGATATCCCTGGGTTTGGGAGATTCCATTTAAAAGAAGAAAGTTGGCACTTCATCAACTTATTTTCTCCCTTTCTTTTGCAAATTTGCTAACTAGAGCTAAATCAAACCTGTGGGTTAATATGGCTTTCTTCTGATTAATTTTAAGCTAATTCTGAGGGCTTCTGTTTTAAATGAATTGTTTGAATACTAAATTATGCAGCTTTATGATCCACAAGATAAGCAGCTACTCTAAAGATGCCTCTGAGACTTAAAAGAGACAGCATTAGAAGCTCATTATTGCCGGCACATTTAACATGGTTAAAGTAGGGGAAAATAGCCATTAAGTTAATGTAATAGTTAAACTGCATTAATTTGAAAAACTGCCCAGTGAAACGCTTACAACAGATAAAGTATTTCCCCTCATCTGGAGATGTTTCGAAAAACATTGAATACAAAGTATGTCAAGATTGTTTCCTCACCTGCTCCCATCACTCTGCAGTTTGAAACTACAGGTTCCATCTGTGGTAGATGACCTAAGGAACGGTCTCAGTCTCCTTTGTGACCCAGGATCCTGAGCTGGCTGGTCTCGCAGAGAAGGAAGCACAGCAACTTATGGCACTAATGGGAGAGGCACAGGGGATTAGCCTGGAATTCTCATCCTGGACTACAGAGGTGGCATGACAACTTCATGCATCCTGGCTACTTCCTGGGAACTCAGTAATGGAAAGAACCCATCACCAGTTCCCAGATGTCCACAAAAAACACCATCTGCTCAGTTCTTCACTTGAGATGCTCATGTTTTGGACAGTGGAATTATGCCTCCATTGGCCCCCATGCCATTGTGTGCTTCTGATCGGTACACTTCCCAGTATTCTTAGGTTGTTGTTACTCTGTCTGCTTTTATTTCTTGAGCCACTGAATTTTGTTTTTGCTCTTTGATTGATGATTTGGTTTTTATTTCTTACTGCATTTGTGTGTGTGTGTGTTTGTGTGTGTGTGTGTGTCTATGTGTGTTTATGTGTTCATACATATGTGCATTTTTTGTACTTCTTTGACATGCAGTAGATTGGAAAGAATGGCAAGTAGAAGCAACATATACCATACTTGCCACCATCACTATATTCAGTGACAGCATTGTAAGGTACATTTACAAAAATATTTATCTTTTTCCTTAATAATTTTTAAATTTTAATTAAAATATAATCACATTATTTCTCCAATCCCACTTCCTCCACCCAAATAGCCCTCCTCTTACTCACTGTCAAATTCATGGCCTCCTTTTCTTTGATTACTATTTTTACACAATACACACATAAACACATAAATGCAACCTGCTGAGTTCACTTAGTGTTGCTAAGTGTAAAATTTCCAGGCTGATATTTGCTAGCATGGCTTGCATACTACGTAGAACAGAAGAGTTTCTTTAGACCCATGTTTCCATGATTTTATAAGATGAAGAAGTATACTGTAGATGCTTCAAGAGAACATCAACAGCAATACATTACTCAATTCTGAAATACCAAAAGCTTAAAGAATTGAATCATATTAATCCACACTGTGGATTCTTCCATCCATTCCAGACAGCATCAGCATGTTCTCATTCATCTGTGTATACAAGAAATGAATGGTGTTTCTTTGCCTCTTTTACTCCTTTTGATGACACCACTTGTGACTATTTCAACTAAAGTAGTTCCAACTTTATGATGCCAAGGCAAAAAGTACTTAACTCTTTAAAATTATTAATAGTTATATAAATATGTACTGTGAGAAAGCCTATACACCATGGAAATTTCTGCCAACTTCAGGTACAATGAAGGCTGCTTTATGAAATGAATTTACTATGCCCATATTTTACCTTGGTTGAATAAAGCATGGCTGGTTAAGGTAGACATGGCTGTAGTAGAATATTATTTTAAAGTGTGTTACTTTTGTTTATGTTGCATTTGTTCAACTCTGTGAAGCTGTGTTACTGTGCCTGTATAAAACACCTGATGGTCTAATAAAGAACTGGCCAATAGCAAGGCAGGAGAAAGGATAGGCAAGGCTTATAGGCAGAGAGAATATATAGAGGTAGAAATCTGGGGAAAAGGGGAGAGATGGAGGAGGGAAAATATCTAGCAGTCAGAGAAGGAAAAGGACTCCAGGGGCCAGCCACCCAGCTACACAATCAGCAAGCCACAGAGTAAGAGTAAGATTTACAGAAGCAAGAAAATGGGAAAAGCCCAGAAGCAAAAAGACAGATGGGTAAAGTAAAAAAAAAAAAAACAAAAAAAACAAAAAAAAAAAAAACCTGGCTACAAACTAAGCCAAGCTAAGGCCAGGCATTCATAAGTAAGAATAAGCCTCCAAGTCTGAATTTAGGGTGGCAGGCCCCTCAAAAAGAGCCAAAAAAACAACCAACAGCCTTCTCTTAGAGATCAAACATAGTGCTAAATAAATAATGAATACTCTCAGGGTGAAGGGATAGTTCTCTTAATAAATCAGTGGATGAGTTTTCATCCTTGCTAAACACCCCCCCCCCCCCGTTCATTGTGCTTTATCAAGTGATATCCAATCCTCCATTCTCCTCCTCCAGAGTAAGGCATCTGAGGAATAGAGGTTGATTCTATATCCTCGAAAGAATTGACTTTTTTGATGAAGGGAGGAAGTTCCCTGGCATGAGCTTCTTTGAGATGCCACACATTATGTGACACATGAAGACAATGGACAAAAATTAGGGATTGCTTCAATCTCTGCTATTTTCAGCCTTTGGTTATTCCCTGGAAGACTATTAAAAATGCTAATTTCCCCCATGACTCTGATTTTGTGAATATGGATTTGTACCTCTGAATTCAGAATTATACTGGATCCTCACATAAATCAGATGTGGCTGGACAGCAGATAATTATGTAACTAATGACTGAAGAAACCAGAATTTAGAAGAAAATAATTATTACAATAATAGCAAAAGGGAGAGGTTGATTGCATAGACATAGATTATTGCAACAGTTTAAGTGGACGAATGTGTGTTGAGTGAACCAGTTGACTTGTTCAGAATGAGTCTCATTTGAGACTGTTTTTATATGTGAATCAGCTGCATTTGCATTTTTGTGACTAATACACTTGAGACCAGTTTGAAGGAGAAATTACTCATTTGAGGTTACAACTTGAGTGATTGTATCTCACCTACCGAAATTAGAGCAAGTAGAGCTGCTTATATCAGGGAGGCCGGGAGTCAGATAGAAGGAATGTGAAGAGGAGCCTAGGCAAATCATAACACCAAGGACATAATCCCAGTAACTCACTTCCTCCAGCTAGGTCCTAACTCTTACTTTGAACAATCTTCCTCCTTATATCATCATATTGTAGATACTCTAGGGACTAAATCAGTCAGTTAGGTCAATGCACTCAAAATCTACTGAATGCTGCAGCTGTCATCTCAGACACACTCAAATGTGGGCCTCACTACTAATCTCCTACCTTTGTCCCAGACCCATCAAGTTGACAGAGTTAATCAACAGGCATATTGACTCACTTCCCAATATTTCATTATGTTTCTGTCTTCACAGAAAGCTTTCAAATATAAAATGGCTTTTGAAGTTAAGATAATATATTTATAAGGCCTATAACTAATAAGGACACTCAAACGTTCTATTTGTTGACAAATTTTAAGTGACTTATGGAAAGTGCCCCCTATCACACACATCTCTTGCTTGAGTCAGTTGCTTAGCCATGTCTACTAAAAATACTATGTCTCTAATATTTTTCTGAAAATTATTTTGTTTTCAACATAGTGTTGTTGTTTTTCAAGTGAAATTACATTTGATGATCTCCAAAGTTATATTTTATGGTTAACGCATTTAAAATTATTTACATTCATTTTGATTCTGTTTATCAAGACATTTTTAAACAGTTAAGTAAATTTTAGCTAGGATATCTCATAGAGAACAAACTTACTAGACTGGATAAAGTTTTATGTTGAAATAGTTCATCCTTTCATTTTCTTTCCACTGTAGGATGCTTTGGACAGATATTTTGTAAGAACAGGAAATCCTGCATTGTCTCTATATTTCTTTGTTTCACCAAATCTGACTAGACCAAAATCATAAGACATCCAATTTTTGGGCCCTTGTTAGAGAATATAATTACATCTAATTAAGTATCAGAACTCTATTAAAGCATTCTTCTGCTAAATTGAATTATACAAAGTAAAATTATTATATCAAAATTAAATCTTCAACTCCCATTGTGTACTTTATTCAGTTCTTGCTCTGCTGTTGTAAAAAATAAATTCAAGATTCTTATGTTCAAAGTAAACTATCCAACCACATTTGACTAAAAGTATGAAAAGCTGAAGTTTTTATTAAGTACTGTTAATTAAGCATTGAGATATAAAATTTCAATTGGTTTTGAAAAAATATTCAGCCATAATTTAACCCATTTATTGTAAATGTCTTCATACTAAAGTTAAGTTATTTGAGTTGATTTATAAAGTAAATCAAGGATCCTGACATATCTGAAATTTCAAATGGAAGATCAGAGAAAATATGCATTCCATTGCTTAAGCATACATTTATTTTATTCTATACCAATTTTATCACAACCATATACTGCACATTATTGCCAATATATACATCTCAGATTGTATTTTGACATTTTGTTTTGCAGATTGTGTAGAATATTATTTGGATGCAGCTAAAATATAGAAATGTTCTACAAACAAATAAGGATGTATTTCTGTTTGGTAGGTGTCCAAAGTGAGTAATGCTGTTCTATTATGACATGATAGCTTGAAGATTGTCTTATCACTAGAGAATAAATAACATCACTTTCATTATTTAAATTTTAGCAGAATATAGAGTCGCACTGAGAAAAATGTGTAGCAATTGATTTTTAGCAACAATAAAAATTTATTACAAGAATCTTACTTGTTTCAATGATAGGGATAAAGTTACTGGCTTTCGATATGATGTCATTATATCATCATCTTTAAAATCAAACCAAAGAGGAACCTATGTTTTGACATAGGTGCTGAATCATCTTCTTTTTTTTTTTTTTTTTTTTTGGCGGGGGTGAGGGGAGTTGCTCCGAGGCAGGGTTTCTTTATTTAGTTCTGGCTATCCTGGAACTCACTTTGTAGACCAGGCTGGCCTTAAACTCTTAGAGAGCCACCTGTCTCTGCCTCCAGAGTGCAAGGATTAAAGGTCTGCACCACTACTGCCTGGCTGAATCATCTTTTTGTCCTTATGGAGACAGGCAATACTATGGTCCTATAAGAGATGCTAGCTCATTAGTAGTTTCTGCTAATTACTGATTGGTTATCAATCTGTTTTTCAGAAATGAGAATTTCAAATGAAAATTCCACTTAACAATTAATATTGTGCTGAGGAACTGTGTCCGTAGTTAAAACAGTTTTTGTACAAGGGTAAGAAGCAATTATGACCCCAGAATCCTTATAAGTGCCAGGTGGTTGTGGCAGCCCCCCATCCCTGCTTTAATTCTGGTACATCACAAGGCAGAGACAGAGAATACTAGGAGCATGCTGGGTAGCCAGACTAGCTATGCCAGTGAGATGAGCTTCAAGGTAAGCAGGGAAATCCTGCCTCAGTGATCAATGTGAAGTATAATGGGAGGAAACCCCTGATCAATACCTTCGCTCTCCACATGCACATATAAACATGTGCGTGCACACATACACACCACACCAGGAGACAGGCAAATTCAGGAACACAGATACCAAACACATGTACACATGAAAGCAAATAAGCTTACTTTTCTATTTAATGTTAAAACAAAAAAGCATCTTCTTGACACAAATGTTAGCTGTTAACCCATTTTTGTTGTTGTTTTCATTTTCATCACTGTGACCAACCTTACAGAAGCAACTCAGAGGACAGAATGTTTTCTTTCAGAGTTCCATCCATTGTCCCTGGTGTTTTGGTTTTCTGTGTTTGCGGTGAGTAGAGAAGCTGATTTGCTTTGTGGTGGAAGCTTGTAGAATGGGAAACATAAAGAGAGGAAGGGACAGGGACTAATCTTCAAAGCCATGTCCCAGTGACCCACTTGCTCAAGGTTGAGCTTATTAGCCAGTTTCCACCAACTCTAGAAACAGTACCCACAGTCAGGGACCAACCAAGCTCAAGACAGGGATCTATGGGGAGATTTTTATTCAAATAATAGTATTTTTGGTTCGTATTCTGTAATTTAGAGAAAGTGCTGAAAGGGCATAAAGAACAGACTCTAAGTACTCTGATTGGACTTCCTGGCCTTTCTTCTTCACATTCTGCATGGGGGTGATGCAGACCTATTTTGTATAAGATCAGCAGAAGTGTGCTATGGCACTCCACTGACTAAAACAAGGATATGGTATTTATTATTCCCCATCATCCCAGAGGGCTCCTGAAGCACAGGTCTTGGAAACTTCACCTATCTTGAACTAAGAATGAGAACAGCCCCCCAGTGCATCTAGAGTGTTCTTGAAAGGGACACCTACATACTTAGGATAAACCAAAATAAGGGAACACATAACTGAGTAGTAAGTGTTTTTATGACATTTATATCTCACACGCATCTGGAGGAGATCCCAAGAGAAGGTAAAAATACAAATGAGAAATGCAAGAAACACATTTAAATTTACTAAATTTTCCAAAACAAATAAACAAACAAAGCAAAACCTTTTCTTGGGAGAACAGCTAGAATTCACAGTAAAACTGCAAAGGCACAGAAAATATGCAGATAATTCTTATCCCTGAGCATGCACAGCCTAGGGCCATCCATCCCTCTGAAATAAGGACATCAGCATTTGTTACATTTGATGAATCCACACTGACTTAGTATTGTCACTCAGAGTTCATAGTTTACCCGAGAGATGACTCAGTGATATTCGTTCTATGAGTTGTACAAGGGTACAAAAGCATATAGACACCATTACAACATTGCACAAAATAAATATTTTCTATATCAAAACTTCTTTGTAGCTAGACACAGTGATACATGCCTTGCCTTTAATCCCAGCATTCCAGTGGCAGAAGCAAGCAGATCTCTGTGAGTTTTTGGTCAGCCTATTCTACATATTGAGTTCCAGGCTAGCTTTATGGTAAGACCTTGTCTCAAACAAACAAAAATAAGTAACGAAAACACCTCTTTTGGGTTCTGTCTATTCATCTCTCCAGACTCTGCAAATCCTGTCAATCATTGATGTTTTACTGTGTTCACAGAATCAACATTTCTAGAATGTCAATGCTTGGAATATGCAGACATTTTACATAGGCATATTTAGTTTAGTATTTCCTTGACTAGCTCATTTTTTAGCACTGAATAATATTCCATTGTCTAGCTACAGCAATTCATTTACTGAAGGACATTTTGGTTCCTTCTAATTTAAGCAATTATGCGTAAAGCTGCTACAAGCATATGCTTGCAGGCGTCTGTATGAACATAGTTTTCAACACCTTTGGATAAAAGTGAAGTCATGTGAGTGAGGGGTGGAACAAAGGAAATATATTGAGTTTTGCATAAACCTCCCTTTCTTGTTTTTAAAGTTACTGTATTATTCTAAATTCCCATCATCTGTGAATGGAGGGCCTATTAATCTCCATTCTCATAATCACTGCAATGCATACACGTTCGAGTATTACTAACAATGTGTCAAGAGGCTTAGCTAGACAGGATGTCATGTTTAAAACATATATATATATATATATATATATATATATATATATATAAAACAATAATTTTCCAGTAAAATCTCAAAACCAACTCATCTAATAACCACCCAGAGAGTCAAACCATAGCAAATTCAAAGACAAAATTGAGATAAGAGCTATGAAATAAAACAATATAAGCCTAAATATGTAAACCTACAGGGACAGTCCCTCAATTGCTGCACACATAGGAATATGAACTTCATGCTGATTCCAAGCAATGTAGATACAAACACTGATGGGAAATGTATTCAGAAAGCTGAAGAAAGATGAGGCTGGGTTGGTGTCTTGCCACCACCGAGAAACTACTTAAAGAGACAGTTTATCACACTCTTTCTTCTGTGTATGTGGTCAATGAGATGAAAACATGTCTGCATATCATAGTGAAGAGTAATTAGAAAAGAAGAGATATGTTTAAAGTGAATAAACTGTACATGTGGGTTGGTATCTAGTGGAGAGATACAGGGATAGATATAGATATAGATATAGATATAGATATAGATATAGATAGATTATTTTCTTCTTGATATTACTGATAAATAGAAAATGATAAAGACAAGACACAGAAAATTCTTTGAGTAGAAGCCTAAGTGTCACATAAAACACAAAACTTTGCTACATTATTGGAAATTATTTTCCACTGCTGGTAGAAACATTGTGTTACAACATTTTGAGGAGTTCAAGTCCACAGACCTCATATTCCAGCAATTTCATTCCATCAGACAGCTGCTCTCATGGATAGCGAGAAATGTAAATATGTTAAGTGCAGCAATAGTATAGTTGAATGAAATCTAGAGGAAGTAAAATTTATACACACTGAGATATTAGTTTTCTTCTTTTCATATTGACATGTATGGGGCAGGTGTGTGTGTGTGTGTGTGTGTGTTAGTCTTTTTATATCCTGGATGTATTTTTACCCACTTCATACAGACCAGTATATATTCCACTGTCAAAATAAAAGAAGGCATATGTGTATGTTTCTTACATCAGAAATATGAAGAGCAAGAACCCACACTGGGCAGATTGCCAGGCTAGAGTTGGGTTCACAGATACATTCAGGTTTCTAGAAAAGAGCTTAGAAGGAGATAAAAAGTGTTTGTTAAATACTTGCCATCTACCATAACCTGACTTCAGCCCATTCTAAAACTCTCTGGGATGCGCGCATTAATTTCCCAGCTTTGCAGAAACAAACCGCCCCAAAGAGGGCAGCTTGAATAGCAGATGTGAATTCTCTCACAGTTGCGTGTGCTACAAGCCTGAAACAAGGGTAACAGCTCGAAAATCTCTCAGATCCTCAAAAAGAGTCACCACAGTCTCTCTTAACTTCTGGTGGATGGGGCAGTGCTTCCTGAGTTTGGGTTTGTGAGCTAATTACCTTATTCTAAACACAGTCTTCACAGTCTGTCTGTCTGTGTCTCTTCTCTTCCTAAAACACTTGTAGTATTGGGTTAGGGGTACACACTACTCTAGTATGACTTCATCCATCTATTACTCCAATGAATATTCAAGTTCAAGATGAGTCCACATTTCACAGGTATTAGAACTTGGTGATTCAGAACTTGGTGCTGTCCTTTGGGTAGACTATTCAAACTTTAACAGCCTGGTCTCGGTCACATTTACTGCACTGAATAAATGTGACCCTTTTCCTTGTTCTTCTCTCTGTCTTGTGCTTACAAAGTCGTCTTTTGTTGAATCCCCTCTCTGTCAAAGCCATATTTCATATGACTTCTGCTATACCTGGTCATGTGGATGCTGAGAGAACTCCATCAAACACAAAAGTATAGCAGGCTGCATAGCTTCTATTGCAGGGACATCATTTCCCACACAGTTCAAGAGGACAGAGTTCTCAGATCAAGGACTCAGCACCTTTCTTTCGGAGACCTCTTCCTTGCCTTAAAAGCAATCACATTTTTCTGTGTCTGGATGCTCCTCTCCTCCTGATATATTTGTGTCTCAATCTCGTCTAGTAAGGATGTCATATATAGTGATTCAATTCTTACCTTTGGTATTTCATTAAAGACCCTGTAGCCAAAGAAAGTTACAATCTGGTGTTCTAAGGATTTGGCTTTCACATATGAGCTTGGTGATTGAGGATGACATTTGGTTTCACTCTTTGGAGCTAAAGGGCTGACAGAGGCTTGCATCTTCAATATAAGACAGAGCAGCTGCATCTGTGAAATATTAATGGCAGGGCTACCTAAAAAAAGACCTGAGCAGTGACAATACCAGTTAACATTCCAGGACAAGACCCCACCCCTAGATGGAAAGCTTCATGTAATTTGTAACTGCTGAGAGACTGATAATCAATTTGCTCTAAGGATGAGTCCCTGAGCTAGGCCCCAATATATGATCTAATAACAAGTGATCAGCCCTAAAATTATATATGTTATACCTGAGCAACACTAAATGGATTCAGAAGAATATGTGTGTGTGTGTGTGTGTGTGTGTGTGTGTGT
>CABHPR010128184.1:11552-40557 GCA_902168415.1 Peromyscus melanophrys | reverse complement strand
TGTGTGTGTGTGTGTGTGTGTGTGTGTGTGTGTGTGTGTGTGTGTGTAATGATCAAGACTTCATTAATTTTTAATTTGTCAAGTTCTTTCCGACAAACCAACAATAACCCTAGTATGTGACTATCTCAGTTTTCCATAACATAAGGCAGCTCTTTGGGCTCTGATTATTTTCCTTTACCTGTGGAAACATTCTGATTCATCACAGAACCCAGCTGTGACTTCACCAAGGGCAGAGTGTAATCTTGGTGTATGTATTTCAATATCTGGAAATTTACAAGGCTCGCCTTTGTAATACAGACATGTGTTTCTTGTAGAATACATTATTACATTAGAATTAAAAAAAAAAAACCTAAAACCACGTTTCAATGTTAAAAAATATTTCTCTGCCGATTTCAAATACTGTTCAGTTTCTGCTTAAAGAATAGGCAAATTACTTTTAAATTCCTTGTGATTGTTTATAAATTAGGTCTAGGCAAAGAATAAGATACATACATTTCTAGCATACAATTGACTTAAGTTTAATTTTGAAGATGTGAGTAACTGTGGGTTTGAATTTCCAAAACTGCTTTTTTAATGACACTTAGATAAAAAACAAAAGACAGGCTGTAGACTCTGAATTACTATGTTTATGAACATTAGCAAATCCACTCACCTTAACTTGTGGGTGTTCAGTTTTCCCAATTCTTGTCAGTGGGACACTTTTCTCAGCCAGCAACCCAAGTGGGCTCCAAATCTTTCTCCTGTGAGGTTTACCAGGACCCACTATCTGCTCTGCACGTTAGAAATGATCACTGGAGGGGCTGGAGAGAAGACTGTGGCTGAGAATATCTGTTTCTCTTTCAGAGGACCTGAGACCTATTCCCAACAACCACATGGCAGCATCAACCACCTGAACTGAAACTCCAGTTTCAGGGGAACCAGAGCCCCTTTTTGACCTCCTTTTGTCTTAGACATACTCATGATACCCCTACATAATTGTGCGTAAAAGTGCTCATACACATAAAATAAAAAAACTAAAACTTTAAAAAATGAACTAATCCTTGAACAATTTTTTTGTCATGCTATCTGTACATATTTGTGATCTATTTTCAAAGTCTTTTAGCCTTTTAGCTAGAAAGGTTTGATTTACAGTCACCATGCCACATGTTTTAGCTAATCGGAACCCTTACTCTTCATTCATTATTTCTGAGATGATGGAGTAGATACAGCATGTGCTTTACATGGAGTAATGGCATAATGATTGATTTATTGGGGATTTTTATTAATTTCTTTCCTGACGTGCTGAACAGGCAGAGAGTATTAAAGGATGCTTCCAGCATCTCCACAGACTAAATACTCCAAATGGCCTTTGCTTCAACAGACAGGTTCCGAAAAAGTGCCACTTCTGATAACATACACAATCCCTAGACAAAACCCATTTTGTGGAGGCTAAAAATTCCAGGGCCAACTTTCTAGGTTTGGCTCTTGGTTCTTCCAGTTATGGACAATTTGGCAATGGACCTAGCTTCTTTGTGATGAAAGAAAGCAAAGGGATTTTTCTACTTCTTCGTATTATTCTTAGAACTCATTTATAGAACATGAGTACGGTTATTTTAAAAGTTGAGTTTGAAGTGTAGGTGCATTGTATTTGAGCATGACAGATCAGAACATCCACCTAAATTAATCAGTGTTGTGAACTGAACAGCCATGCACTCAATACAAATGGCTCTGGTGCCTTGTTACTGTCATAGACTTTGTGCCACAGAGGAACTGCGTATTATACACGCAATGCACCACACAATTGAGTAATATACATTAAATAGATTAGTAGATGATATGTAAGTAGCTAATGTATGTAGACATATTAGATGGATAGATAAGCAATCATAGACAGTAGGTAAATAGATGATAAAGAATAGGAAATAAAGGAAAGATAAATAATAAATGATGATAGATGATAATTGTTAGATGGTTGATAGGTGGTTTGCCTAGTTTCATTTTAATTCTATTTTTAAGCTTTTATAGATAGTTATAGAAAGTCCACACAGTCCAGATAAATTGTCTAACAGGACTCTTAAAATTGTAAAATATTGAAAACCATTGTCACAAACCAAACTGCTTCTGGTGATAAATCATCTGTGGCTTGTCTGTGTATTCTACTTGAGAAAAATACCCCCCAAAAAACTACTTAGGCTTATTGAACTATAGACAGGTTCTAAGTAAATGAGCCTGCATTTTACCAGGATACTCTGCACACGGTGCTTCTCTAAGTATCTGAGGCTCTCTTGTGAGGCAATACTTAACAGTGACTCTTCTTCACCTGTGTCCCGTGGAGACACTAATTGTGACATTGGTTTTTGTAGGCACCACACTTTCTCCTTTGTTCTCTGAAGTATGAGGTGAGTCTAAGGAAATGTTATTCAATAATGTAATTTTTCAAAATACTTGTGGAAGTGATGTTCATTACAGTTTATCAATTTATGCAAGAAGCAAATGCAGAATGAATAATATATTTTGAACTGTGAAAGTCGAACTTGCCTTGACTTTAAAATGTGGACCCTTATTTCATTTTAGAAATAATGTAAAATTAAAATTAAAAGTGCATGGGTTTTATTAATCTATCCTACTTTAGACAAGAATAATTTGTCTTTACGTATAGCATTTAAAACGATATCAGCTTCTAGAGACTCAGGTGCCACAAGAAATGATTTGAAAAACTGTCTTGCTTTAGAAATGGGAAAGTACAAGGTATTTCTAGACAAAGGATTCCCAGGTGGCCAGCTGGAAAACAAACATAAACTACTGTGGGAATAACTCTTTAAACATTATTTGTGGCTTAAATTTTATGCAGCTATAAATGTGAGATATGCATACTAGCCTCATATATCTCAATAATTTTTGTACCTTTAAAGCAATAACTATCAAAATGCTAACATCTAACAGTAGTATTCCCCAGTAGGAAAGGCCTAAGGAAGCACATGGCTAGGTCTCCTGGGATCCTGAAACTCAGAGGCCTGGAGAGAATACTGTTTAAATTGATTTAAAGTTCTCATGGGGAAAGTGATGCTATGATAACTGGAGGTAGAAAACACTGGTGCTCCATGCTTGTCTGGATGGCATGCAGAGCATTGCAGATCAAAGCCTCGTAAGAGCATCCTTGTGTACCAGTCCTGGATGTGTGGCAAGGGGGACCCTCCTTTTGAACAATTATACTGATGATAGCGGTAACAATACCTCCTCACACAGAGTTTTTGGATGTGCAACACAATATTCTGTGTTCTTTATAGCCAGTCTTCACAATCACCTTAGGAGACAAGAATTGTTATTTCTGTTGAAATCTTGCACTGGAGCAAAATATATCAGATATACAGATAATGCACAGGAGGGCCAGACTAGGAAATGGGCCTTCTAAATCTCCACACTATAATTATATCAACTATATTTGGAGACTACTGAGAGGAGCAATTTTAGAGAGCCCCATTGGATGTGCATCAGGAGAAATGCATCAAAGCTTATCAAAAACATGAGGAAAGAAGACTTCTGGAAGCTGTGTTCATCATCCACAGCATCCATAGGAGTTTCCAAGCAACACTGCACATCAGTAGTACTTCCTCTTGGATTCTGACAGTGTCTGCAGAATAGCCAAATATCTTCTGTTGTTACAGTCTCCACTTGGTTAAAAAAAAATCAGTAAACCCATGTAGTTCTTATATATATATATGAACTATATATTATATAATATATAAATTATATATATATATATGTATAAATAATGTCTATACAGGCATAATCTAAGGTGAATAGATTGATTGCCCATATCCAAAATTTAATAATCAAAACAGATAGAGGAGAGAATTTCCCCCAAATCTATGAAATATTTTCCAACAGAATGTAAATAGAGGCATGTATTATTATCCTTAACCAACTAACCTTTGTGGAATAGCTTAACTTATTCCAAATGTCTTGCATGACCACAGTGCTAAACAGGGAAATCAAATTGTTTCAGCACTAATAATTAATCGACAGATAACAGTGACCCTATCCATGAGCGATCATGCTCAGATGTTCCTCATAGAGCTTGATTTCTTGTTCTCGTGACAGCTCCTCTGGGGATCTGTGTCTCACATCACTGACAGTGTTGGAGAGAATCAGGTAGATTTTTTTTCAAGACAGGATTTCTCTGGGTAGCCCTGGCTGTCCTGGAACTCAATCTGTAGCCCAGGCTGGCCTTGAACTCACAGAGATCCACCTGCTTCTTCCTCCCGAGTGCTGGGATTAAAGGTGTGCACCACCACTTGGCTTTGTTGTTGTTTTGTAGAATTGCCCTCAGTGTTGGTTTATTTGATATGCTCTCACAATGAAATTGATGTATGTGGTAATGGGGGACAGTAGTACCCCACAAGTGATTGATAGTCCATTCAATGCTTCATAAATTGATTCACAGAACTGATTTCAAGTATTTTTCTCAAATAAGAAAATTAACCAATAACTATTATTGCTACTTAGTGTTTGTCTCAGTTTAATTTTTTTTAATTTAACTTGTCATTTAAAAATGCATAGCAGAGGACAGCTGTGGAGGTCACAGGCTGGAGCCAGATAAGACACATGGATTGGAATCCAGATCATACATGAATTGTCTAAGCTTTGGTAGTTATAAGTTATTCTTAAATAGAAAAGGAGAAACAAAATGTTACCTATCACAATCAGATGCAGCCAAGAAAGGAGGACATACATTAAAAAAAGTGCTTAGTTAGTTGCCTGGAGTCCAAGAAGTCTTTTAACAATGATAAATTCAATTACTCCAATAAAATACTTTAATGAAACACAAAGGCAATTGAAACAGAAGCATATGGAATGCAGTTTGCTCTCCCTTAAATTAATTTTAATTACTAAAGAGGAAAATTTGACTTAGTTTCTTCTAGGAACCATAATTATTATCATATAGAAATTATTTAAAATTCAAGCCCTGGATCAACAGAAATATATCTTCTCTCATCCATTTCCTTCTCCTGTTGACACATTTTTTCTCTTCTTCTGTGTCTAAACTATTAATTATATTACTCATCTCTTTCTGTATGTCAACTCCAATTGTTCTCTGGAGTGGAGGGGGTCGTGTGTGTGCCCACATACACATCTGCCTGTGGAGACTAGGATGGCTGCAGATGTCATTCCAAAGGAGGTTAGTCACCATATTTTTTTGGTACAGGGAAAGTCATCGATTTGGAGTTCACCAAATAGGCTAAGCTGGCTGGTAAGGGATTCCCAAGGACTTGTCTATTCCATCTTCCCACTTTGCAACACCACATCAATTTTTTAAAGGCAGGTTCTTGAGATCAAACTCAAATCCTCATGCTTGCAAAGTAAACCCTTTTTGCTGACTGAGCTATCTGTCCCAGCCCCAAATCATGCTTATGCTACATGTACTGACTGTACAATTACAGTAACCCACCTTCAAACTGTGCACTGAGGTTTTACTTTATATTGTAGTTAATTTCAATAATCATGGACTTTATAGTTTCCATTAGATATTTATTTCTCCATATCTACCTGCGTTGTTTTTTTCTTTTTGAACATAATAATCCTTCTTTCAAGCTGTTTTCTTTTCTCTGGATGTCTAACTTTTGAGGTCAAGATGAGCGCTTTTGTATCCTCCATCCTCATGGTATTTTCCCCTGCATTTTCAGCTCCTAGATTCTGAGGATGGCTCAACACTAGAGCTGCTAGAGGCTTACAGTTGTGCCCCAGCGTTTATCCTCCTTTCTCAGCTGATGTCCCCTGATCACCTCGGTATGGTGAATTTAGAACAGATTCACTCCAACAGAGTGCCAGCATGACATTCCAACTTTTCAAAGGCGACACTTTTCACTCAAAGTCACCAAAGTTGGTGTCAGTCCTTTCTCTTCCCACGTGGTAGATGGGGGTGTAACTTGTTCTTGTTAACCCTCATTCTCCATCTTTGTCTGTCTTTAGTGGGATTGTTATTGCCCTGTCTTTGCTTTTTGTTTTTTGAGATAAGGGCATTCCAAATAGTTCAGAGTAACCTTGAACTTGAGTTCTACCTGCCTCAGCACCATGGGTTCTGGGATTAAACGTGTGAGGCATCAGGACTAGACTCACTTTTCTCTTTATGTAGACCACTGAACTTAAACTCACCAGGTTCCTGTCATTTAATGCCAGGACTTTTCTATCCACTTGGTTTTCGTGATGCTATTAAGTGTGCTGCTGTAATTTATCTTTATTGGACCTTCATGATCATCATTAGAAAATAGATAATGTCCCTCTTGGAATGAAATACTATACATGCATACATACATACATACATACATACATACATACATACATATGTATATCTTTTAAATTTTTATTGAATTAAACATATTTATATACTTTAAGCAGAATGGTGGGTTTCCCATATTAAATTAGTCAATGCATGAACTAAAATACCAATGGAAGAGCCATATGAAACACTTACTCCTTCTTCAATCCCCTCCTCCTTCTCCATTCCTCCACTTTTTCCACCTGCCACTTTGGCTGAAGCGTATCTCTGTTTATCCCAGGCTGGGATTGAAATCCTGAAGTCCTGATCTGTGTAGATTAGCATATCAAGTGCTGAGATAACAGGCATTTACCATGTCTGGAAAATATTTTTTTTAACCATTTTAAGAATCAATGTAGTTTATATAAACCCTAACAACTCCTTCTGTCTCTGTATAACAGATACATGCAAGTAAATACCACGTTAGCAATCTGTCAAATATTTGTAGTTATAAGTACTCTCTTTTCACTTATGTGAGGTAATTATTTTATTAATGGATTTATTAATGCTCCATTTTTAAAGAGAAGTTTTGAAACAATGGACATTTTACAAATATTTAAAAGCCATTATTGGGGTGTTGGCAGTGAAAAGTGCTTGCTGTTTTCCCAGAGGACCCAAGTTGGATTCCTAGCACCCACATGGTGTCTGACAACCATCTTTAACTCCAGTTCTCGGGGATCCAGTGCCTTTTTTGGGGTCTCTTCCAGCCACACATGTGTGTGATATACATAAAAGCATTCATGTAAAACAAGTGAACACATAAAATAAAAATAAAATAACCTTTTACTAAGGTGTTATTTAAATTCATTACTATTTGAAACACAGGAATCTTCCTAAAACTGGTGGAATTTCACAAGACAGAGGTCTCAGTGTTAGTACATTCAATGGTTAATCTAGATTGTCAGTTTGATTGAGAAATGCCTAGGAAATTAGTATTCCCAAAGATGATCACCTATCAGAGAAAGACATCCCTTGAATGTGAGTGATTCTGTTAAATAGATTGGGGACCTGAGTGGTATCGAAAGGCAAGAAGGAGGAAGCCCACTAGCACTGTAATCTTTTTCTGTTTTCTGGCTGCAGTGAGGAAGGCAAAAATCTCCCAAATGTTTCTACTACCGTGACATTTCAGCCCTTCTGTCTCAAAGTAGTTGAGCTAATGAAGCATGGACAGACGCTCTAGAGTTCCAAGCCAAATAAAACTTTACTCTTTTGAGTAAATATTTTTTTTCAAGTATTTATCACAAAGATAAAAATCCAGCATAATATTCAGTTTTATTTTTAAAACATTTTTTTCTTCAGTTTCCATAGCGATTGAGTTGTTGACAGGGGTCACATCTGTGACTTGACAAGTCCAATTGTAACACACATGTCAACTGTCCTGAAAATGATGCTTTCTCTGGGTCGTTTAATTTGCAGTGTCAGAATGTTTGTGCTCTGTACCGAGTGAGTTTCCAGTAATTGAACTAGACAGAAATTCCTTTCCTCTATGGGTCATATACCCACAGAGTATGTGCTATATATACAGAGAATATGTCTACAATAATTTTGAAATGGTAAAAAAATGACAACTATCTCCATGATTTAATCTGGCATCCCTTAAAACACAGAGTTTATTTGGTATACATATTCAGTATATAGCTTTTTTTTTCTTTTTTTGGTTTGCAAAACTTACACAGAAAACTTTCCCTTCCTGTCTTTTTTATTTTTCCTTTATCTAGTAGCAGACTTTGGTTTGATGTATATTCAAGCAAATAGTTCCTAATAGTGCTATAACGAAGCATTTAATATTTTAAATATTTTATATTAATATTTTAATATTTTATTAATAATGATATTAATAATATTCATCAGCACCTTCCTTCTAACTCCTTCCAGAACAACCCCTACTTCATCACTCCTCCCAGATTCATGTCCTATTTTGGGGTTATAACCCACCTAGTCCATTTTGTGCTTCCCATATACTCATGGGTGTGGGGACATCCACTGGAGTGTGGTCAATCTACCAGCACCCACACCATAAGGAAGCATGTTAAAGATAAAGTATTTCCTACCGTGAATGGATTAACCAGTGTCCCTTCTAGCTAGAACATTCTATGATATCCAGGCTACAAGTGTTGCAACATAAATAGTCATAACAAAGACACAGTCAACATCTCTCTTCCACATTATTTTCACTAAAAAATCCCATTTCATTTTACATAATGCAGTAACTTTTGTAGGAAAGTACAATATAAATTAATTACAATGAAGACTAGATAGTAATGAAATTACATTTTATTATTGTATGAATCATGCAGGGATATACTGGTCAGTGCATGCAGATGCTAAGTAAATATTTGCTTCCCACAGTATCTATTGTTATATTGGAAACCTCTGAGAACAGGTGCTATTTGTTATTTAGTGCTAGAATCTCTTATCCTGGGCTTTGTGCCTGGTAGGATTTCTGCAATGGAGGAAAGATTATTAAAATTATTAATTATTAAGATTATTATTATAAAGACATCACATTGAGAGTTGAGCATTCTGAGGTCTCTCATTCTCACTGTCCAGTTGTATGTCTCTGTGTTCATTAACATCTGCTTCAAGAAGAAGTTTATTTGGATAGGGTTGACTAATTTACTGATCTATGAGTATAGCAATATGTTATTAGGAGCCATTCTATTGCTATATTGATTTAAGAGAATAATAGAAGTAGGTTTTCCCCAGGAACCACGCGCTATCTGGTCTCAGGTTCTTGACTCATTAACAGTAACAGGTGTGGGTTCCACCACATGAAGTAGGCCTTAAGTCTAATTTTAAAAAGTGGTTGGTTACTCTCCTAACATTTGCGTCAGTATTACACCAGTGGGCATATCTTGCAAAAATTTATCTCAGTCAGAATGGCCAAGATTAATGAAGCAAATGATAGTAGGTTCTAGTGAGAATGAAGGGAAATAGGAGCATTGCTAATGAGAGTGCAAACAGGTACAGCAACTATGAAAATTGGTGTGGAGGTTTCTCAAAAAGCTCAAAATAGATCTACCACAAAATACAACTCTACCACTCTTGCACATATTATCCAAAGGCCTCTACATCTTAATACAGAAATATTTTCTCAACCATGTTCATTGCTGCTTTAGTCACAATGGCCAGATATTAGAAACATTCAACATATCCCATCAACTGATGAATGGATAATGAAAAACTGCTGTATTTACATAATGGAATATCATTCAACTGTTAGAAAAATGATAATATGAAATTTGCAGGTAAATAGATAAAGCTAAAGACAATCATCTTGAATGATGTAATGTTGTGTGATATTTTGTTTGTATTCTAACAAATAAAGATTGCCTGGAGATCAGAGGGCAGAGCTAGCCACTAGTTAACCATAGAGACCAGGCGGTGGTGGCACAAACTTTTAATGCCAGCATTTAGGAGTAGGAAGCAGGAAGATCAAGAGTTCAAGAGAAATAGGTGATGGTGGTGCACACCTTTAATCCTAGCACTAGGGAGGTGGAGACAGAATCTAGGCCCTCTTTCCCCATTCAGTCTGAGATTTGGTAGAGGTAAGTAGTCTCTAGTGGCTGCTGCTCTGCTTCTCTGATCTTTCAGCTTTCACCCTGATATTTGACTCCAGGTTTTATTGTTAAGACTAATTGGGATCTCGCTTCAAGGTAACATTGACCCCCAAAATTGCATGTTTTATCTTATGTATGGATGTTGTGTTTATGCTTTAAATATGCATGCTTTAATTAGAATCCCCACAAATATTAGGTAGCTAGTAAGATACCAGGAGGAAGGAGGTAATCATCCAAGAAAAGAGTTAATCATCCAAGAAAAGGGAATATAGAATATAACATTATAAATGGATAAAGGGTAAATTAGAAGATGATGACTACTGGGAATGGGGATAAGAAGGCAGAGTAGAGGAGGAAATATGAGGAGGGAAAATGAATACTAAAGGTCTTTTGGAAAGACCATATACAAACCTACTGTTGTGGAATCTTCCTAAAATATAGACATAACTAAAAGGAATTTAAATGGAGTGACCATATAATGAAGTGTAGGGACAATATCCCCCCAAACAAAAACAGCATGTACTACCAAACAAAACCCGCAGTACAAGAAATGGGTTACATCTTTTTTGAGTCATTGTTGAGTTGTTGGACAAAGATTCCTATAGAATCCCCCACTAATACTATTTCCAATGCTACTGATCATCCTCTACAATGTGACTGTAAGACCTTATTGCTGGATACACTTACATCATTGAATATGAAGACATTTAGCTCATACTCAACTACAAAATAATTACTTTTAAAAAATTAAAATGTTTACAGTACTTCACCCTTCCCTCCCCTTCCTGCAACCCCTTCACTGTCCATCTGCCTCATTCTAAATTGCATGGCCTCTTATTCTCTATCTGTCTGTCTGTCTATCTATCTATCTATTCATCTATCTATCTACCTATCTATCATCTATCTATCTATAGACTAACTCACTGTTGTCTATCTATCTAACATCTATCTCCATATCTATATATCTTTCATCTACCTATCTAGCGTCTATCTATTCATCCATCTATCTATATATTTATTAATAAATCTATAAATACCACCTATTGAGTCTGTTTAGTATTGCTTATGTGTATATGTTTTTAGTGAAGACCACTTGATATTGGATAGCATATTAGGGGATTCATTCCTGGGAAAAGACTAATTCTCTCCTGCTTAACAATAGTTAATTGCCTATATCTCTTCATCTTAGATTTGAGCCCTATGAGATTTACCATATCCATGTTGATATGTAAACAGATAGTCTTGCCCAGATGTGGTGCTTATGAATCACAACAGTGACCAGCACAGTCAGATACACCTAAAAGGAGCAAGAGAAACACTTCTATCTTGGTGGTAACCAGTAACTGTCTGATTGGGTCTTGCAAATTACCTGTGGCTAGTGAGATCATGTACCTTAGGGGAAAACTATCTACTCCATTTTTTTTTAATGTTTAATTTTTTTTATTTTTTCAAGACAGGGTTTCTCTGTGTAACAGCCCTGGCTGTCCTTGAACTCACTCTGTAGACCAGGCTGTCTTCAAACTCAGAGATCTGCCTATATCTGCTTCCAGAGTGCTGGGGTTAAAGGCTTGTGCTACCACCACCCAGCTGTTCTACTTCCATTTTATTAATAGCGGGGCAGGGGTGGTGCACGCCTTTAATCCCAGCACTCAGGAGGCAGAGCCAGGCGGATCTCTGTGAGTTCGAGGCCAGCCTGGGCTACAGAGTGAGTTTCAGGAAAGGCACAAAGCTACACAGAGAAACCCTGTCTCGAAACCCTCCCCCCCAAAAAAAGTATCATTTTTAAATACCTGTCCTCATATGCACAGATAAATGCTGCTCTCATCTTTGCATCAAAGAAGCTTCTAGTTTTGCATAAGACATAGGCCATTATAGGAAACAATGGTTGGCCCAAGTTCAGAGAACAACTGCCCTTGAGGTTGCAAATATCAATTGGCACACATACAAAACAACCTCTACCTACAATAAGGGTCAGAGAACATTTCACAGGAAGGGGTGGAAATTTTCTAGGAGGTAGAGGAAGTCTGCTGTGAGATTGTTTCATCTAAATATGACAGGGAAGCTGCACTGTGGGAGCCCACAGAAGTTTCCTTGTGAGATCTGAGTTTGCCTGACACAGCAGAGCTGCATAACGGGATGATTTGATCACAGGCAAGGTTGTCAGGTGGTTGGAAGGGTCTGCACTTGGCTGTGCTTGGGTCGAGGTCTTTTGCTCCTCCACTTGGCATTCCTTTAAAAGCCCTTTGGCAGATATAGTCGGGGCCTGATGGATAAGGATCCAGGCCCTCCCAAGGCTATTCTATGTTTCTGTCTGTCTCCAACTATATTTCCTGCTGCTCCTGCTCAAGAGTATCCTGGGGAAAAGTGGAGGTGGGATGGCTCCCCACACAACACCTATAAAATCTCGACCACCTGGCTGCCTACTAAGTCCCTATAAAATCTTAATGCAATGAATATGCTGTAGGTGGTGCACATATGACAGATACTATATTGCATATAATATACATATTATACAATATATAATGCAAATACAATACACACATATATGTATATATGTGCATGTGTGTCTGTCGTTACACACACAGACACTTCTTCACAGACAAAGAAACATTATCTATTTAGGGCAATATCTTCCAACTTGAGAATAGATTATATATCTGCTATTTTGAAATGTATTGTTTAAAATTAGTTGTAATAAGTGTAAGTGGGAATCTAAGAATGACATAAAGTTAATATTTACTTTGAATTTTTATTTTATAGAAAAGTTATAGAAGGGGTAATGTGGAAGCCCACAGAGGTTTCCTAGTGGGATCTGAGCTTGCTTTACCCAGCAGGGCTGCATTAGAGAATGCTTGACCACATGTGTGATTACAAAGTGATTGGAAGGATCTGCACTTGGCCATGGTAGGGGGAGGTCTTTTGCTCTGTCCCTTGACATTCCTATAAAAAGCCCCTTAGAAGAGACAGAGGGGGCCAGTGGATATTGATCCAGGCCCTCCCAAAGCTATCCTGTGTTTCTGTCTGTTTCTCTCCCCACTATATTTCTATCTAATGTTTCTGATATCTCTCTCCCCAAGAGCACCCTGGGGAAAAAGTGGAAGCTGGCCTCCCACAGGGTAGCATGAAATTCAAACTTCATTGATAAAGTGAAGAATGTGTGCATTATCAATAAAGGATGTGAATAAGGGTGGTTGCATAATTTTGTTTTTTTGCTTGAATAACAGTATGCATTCAGATATGTATACTTCTGTTTGTGGAGCTTTAATGGTGACATTTTCTCTGAGTGTGGGGACAGAGTTCAACAACCTGAGAGCAGAGCTTTGCTCAAAGTTTAGGGAAGTATTTTCCTATGCTTGAAATAATGAAATCTTTGTGGTTATATCTTTTCTTGAGCAAACTTCAGTTTGAATGACAGCAATCCTAATTTATAACTTGATCCTGTTTTTAAATCCTAGGAAATATGAAGGTAAAATCAGATTACAAATAATATAATGAAGGCTTTGGCAAAAAAAAAAAAAAGAAGGATATATATCTGATAGACAAGGTGGAATAGCAGTGCTTATGAAGTGTGACCAGGAATAAAAACCTATGTAATATTGTTTGCCTAGCTCTTACCTGTGTAGCAGTTGAAAAGAAAGATATCATTTTAATCGATGCAGAATAATGATTCAGTATTGATTTCAAGGCGAAGCTTTGCTCATTTAGGAAGACAAGCTAAATGAATGAAGCACTCAGACACCTGAGGAAGTCTCTACATTTGCACAAAACAGGGACCACTTTGGGTAGAAGATAATTACCAATGCCTTTAAATTTATAATGAAAATTAAATTCATTTTAAAAATTAGATTAAATCATTACCAACAAGACAGCAAATTTTATTGAAAAATATCTCCTTCTGTCCATCTGTCCTCCTTCCCTCCCTTCCTTCCTCCCTCTCAGTGTTGTGGGATGGTCTTTCTCTATGCTGTGAATATGTGTTGCTCCCATTGGTTAATAAATAAAGCTGCTTTGGCTTATGGTAAGGCAGGATAAGAGCCAGGTGGGAGATCCAAGCAGAGATACAGAAAGAAGGGCGAAATCAGGGCAGACTCCCCACTTCCCTCCTTCCCTTCCTCCCTTCATTTCTTCTGTCCTTCCTTCCTCCCTCCCTCCATTCCTTCATTTCTTCCAACTGTTAACATCAGTTGAGGCTGATGGGCATCCTCTTGGAGAGTAGGGGAAGTAAAGGATCAGGAGTAAGCAAGGCTCAGCATGAGGTCAAACAGTTTGAGAAGCAGTAGGTGTTAACAGGGAGAGGTAGGGGAGGACTGGTGATGCCAATTAGAAGTTTGTTTTATCTCTATTCTCTGGATACTAGTTTTTTTAATTCAATTTATTATTGGTGTTACTATGATAAAAATTCACCATGTACCATGTAGCTCAGGTTGGCATTGAACTGATAATGATCCTCTTCCCTCCACCTCTCAGGTGCCAGGAATACAGGTATGTGCCACCTTGCCATTTCCATGGGGACAAATTTAAAAACTCATTATTCAGATAATAATGGGAACCCTCTTTCTCATTGTCAAGAATGGTGACAAACCTAAGAAAATTTTAGCAATCAGGAGGAACACAGAAGTATCAGATGACAAATGAAAATACTGATAAAAAAATCTTAATTTTATATGTGTGTATTTAAATATATACTTATTTTTTATGTTGTATTTTTTATTTTATAATTTAATTTAATTTTACATATCAGCCACGGATTCCCTTGTGTCCCGTCCCCCCCCCCCTGCCCCCCCCCCCATTCCCATCTCCTCCAGGGCAAAGACTCCCCTGGGGATTGAGTTCAACCTGGTAGATTCAGTTCAGGGAGGTCCACTCCCCTCCTCCCAGGCTGAGCTAAGTGTTCCTGCATAAGCCCCAGGTTCCAAACAGCCAGCTCATGCACTGAGGACAGGTCCCAGTCCCACTGCCTGGATGCCTCCCAAACAGTTCAAGCTAATCAACTGTCTCACTTATCCAGAGGGCCTGATCCAGTAGGGGGCTCCTCAGCTATTGGTTCATAGTTCATGTGTTTCCATTCGTTTGGCTATTTGTCCCTGTGCTTTTTCCAATCTTGGTCTCAACAATTCTCCTCTCTTTACTTTTCAGTGTAGATTCAGTAATCTACCCTCTATTCTATCACTCCTCACTCTATCTAAAGTTATTTCTTTTTAAGTTAATTGTTGCATTAGTAAAATCCGTGTGTCTCTGATGATATCCTTTCTGATTGTTTTCAAACATGTTGTACCTGTGGCCTATACTTTCTGCAGGTTAGCTGGATTAAATGAAGAGTCTAAAGAGTTTTTTGTTGTTGTTCCTTGACAGCTGTTCTCATTCCCAGCTAAATTTTTCATCAAAAATTTTGATGAAGGCAGACCTGGGGGTGAATGCCTGTAAATCCAGTGCTTACTGGGGGATCAACACAAGCTCAATCCAGTAGTTGAATTTCAGCCCAGATAAGGCTACATCACGAGTCCCTGACTCCAAAAAGAGCTTACTTATAACTTGAGCTTTCCCCCAAGTGTGGCTTCATTAATTCTTCCATGTGGCCAGGTATAATAAAAGAAAAGTGTCCCATAAAAATATCAAGCCCACTGTTTTAAACAGGGTGCTGGCCGCAGTGAGTGTGTCAGCAACAGTGAGCATGGGTGTGGGTTTTGAAAGAAATGGAGCACAAAAGGTGCTGCATGGACTGTTGCTCATGCTTAACACACAGTAACCACACATCCACAGCCGTGTGTGCCTGGTACACTCTCTGTTCTGATACCGCCTATCAGGCGAATGGCTTTTCTTCACCCATTGAAGACTTACAAGTTAGGAAAATGGCACAAGGCAAAGTGAAAATATACCCCCCCCATCCTTGGCAACTGGTCTAAAGGTAAACATTCATTCCTTCTGTAACAGTGAGCAGGTCTCTGTATCTGTAATTGTTGGTATTCTTGGGTAAACACAGGTGCCCCAACTTCCTCTGCTCTTTGTGTGGCAACTGGTATATAGAGACCCTGCTACATGCAGGGCTATGTTTGGGAGAAACAGAGACTCACTGTTGGGGACAAAATGAAGCACAGGAGTAGAGACTTTCTGTCTATTGCTTAGGGCCAGAGACCACTAAAAACAAATCAAAACAAAACAAAAACAAACAAACAAACAACCCAACACTCAAACCGGAATTTCTGTGTTCCCTTCCTCTTCTATCTTAGAAACCCACAAATTCACTCCCACTTTACTCAGTGAGGGCACAAAGAGGACTTTTTATTCAAGTAAGAAAAGAAGATGGTGTTTAAACTCTTAGGTCTGTAAAAGGCTGTCTCCTCTCCATCTATCAAAAGGCTGGAAGAAGTATTTATTCATCAGTGGAATTTTAAACACTAACAAGACTCTCATTTTCTCGTTTACTTGCCAGTGTGAAGCAAGCGAAATTACTTTCTGAGGCGATGGTGGTAACAGTGATGAAAACTATGTCAACACTGCAGTCACGTGATTGTAGAAATGATACGAGACAAATGCTGGGTATGTGATGGACCAGAGCAGCACATATTCCTATCAGAACAAGAAGTCATGCCAGCTTGTTAACAATCTGAAAATCTTCTATAGTGAGATTTATTATTGTTGTTAAGCGCCATATAAAAAGGAAACATTTTCAAAAGCTGTTCTTCAAAGCACTTCCTCATTCCTGAGGACCCACTTCCTGGTCCGTTCTTGACCTCTAAAGTTCCTTCTCACCTTACAGAACAAACTACAAAGCCCACCAACCTTTAATACAACATGGAATGGTGGATGGAGACCTTATCATATTTTGCTGCTGACACCAGGGTTCTGAAGGCCTCGTGATATTCATTTATTATTAACTGTGTTAATGGCATGTATACTTTCTACTGTTAAGTATGTATGTATGAATATATAGAGAGTAAGTGATTGTTTATGGATAATATCCAACTTGCATGTTTAAAGTAGCTAAAATGTAACCCTAAAAGGGACATCTATATTAATCCTTCCCTCCTACCAAAAGTTCAGGGGACATTGCAGAAGAGGGGTCAGAAAAAGAATGTAAAATCCAGAGATTGGGTGTGTGCTATGAAGAACTATTTTCTGGACATGACATGGCTATTTCACACACGAGCTCACTGCATCTGGGTTACTTATAGAAGATGTGCATAAGCCAAACCAATAAAATGAATCAACATCCCAACAGCAGGACTCAATGGAATCATTGACTTACAGCAAACAAAGGAGAGGAAATGTAGCCAAGAGGGAGAAATACTGAGGAGAGCATGTGCAGTATTCTCAGGATATATTGTAGACATTTCTGAATCGTCAAAGAACAAATAAAGATTCTAATAAATAAATAAACAGCAGAGATAGTGACATCTTTGCTTTCTGATGGTTTAATACACTCAGAGTCATTTCATGCACAGAATCATGAAAATATTGTTTATATAAGGTTTATATTAAACAACCAATTTCATATTTCATTTTTGGCCCTGATACCCCAACACATTATTCTAAAAGGTGAACAACAACTCAGATATTTGAAGCATTCTGATCCTAAAGATTGAGAATAAAGAATACTCAGTCTCTGTATCATTCCAGAAAATAAAAAATTAATGCAACAAAACTTTTTCTTGTGTAGATTTACTGAGAACTCAGCCCATTTTTATTTGTTACGTCTAATAAGTTTAAGATTAGACACAGCTCTTACACTTGCTGGGCCTCACATTTCAGGACTGCTGTTTGGAGTATAGCAAGGCCATTTTGAAGCTGTGGCCAGCCTTATTTCAGGGTCTTCCTAGGACCAAATTGCTCTGAAATATTCACAAAACCGGAAGAAGGCTTTTGAATCAGCATAGTCACTCCTCTTAATTGAGTTGGAGTTTCTGTCCTGACAACTGGAATTTACCTCATACTTGAAAACCCGTTCCTTTTTGTGAGAACTATTTAGATTCCAGTCCTTGTAAAACTGCAGACATGCCATTATCTTTCCAATTTACCTGTCAAACATACCAAACAAACTCTTAACCCCACAGTCCATTTAAATGAGATTTCTCCTCCTTCAGTTTTTCCACTTTGTCCCACTTAAAGTTTATTATATGCCGAGAAATGAGAGTGATTCATAAAACCATGCTGAATAACCTTATTTTGATTTTGAGGAGCTGACGATTGAACTCAGGTTTAGTGCCTAAGCCTGGTAACATAAACTCAGTCATTGCACTGTACTCCCAGCTCCTTCCTTACTGGGTATGGATTCCTACCAGACGGACTCAAAGGGAGAACAGAGAATAGGCTACCAAATAAAGACTGACACCATTTTTGTTGTTGTTGTGATAACAGCTCACTATGTAGCCTAGGCTGATTTAGAAGAACAAAATCAATAGAGTGTGTGTGTGTGTGTGTGTGTGTGTGTGTTTTATACCATAGGTTCTAGATCAGTGGTTCTCAACCTGTGGGTCACAATCCCTTTGGGTGTGGAACAACCCTTTCGTAGGGGGTTGTATATTAGATATCCTGCACATGAAATATTTATATTACAACTCATAACAGTAGTAAAATTACAGTTATGATGCAGATGAATTTCTAAACAGTCTTATTAAATAAGAAACATAGAGCCAAATACAGGGGTGAAAGCCGTAGAGATCAGAGAAACAATGAGAGTCACCAGCTAACCTTAGCTCACCATGCTGCCATAGCTTCCCAAGAAACCAGCTTCTTCCTGTCTAACCTGAACCTTTATTGCCTTGCTGTTCTGCCCTCTCATTGGCTCTTAGCCCAGCCACCTCACTTCCTTGTCACTGCCTGTCTATACAGACCTCCAGGTCTCTCTGATTGGTATTGGGATTAAAGATGTGTGTCACCACGCTTGGCTGTGTCCTTAAATGCACAGAGACTCTGCCTGCCATGTGATAGGATTAAGGGCATGTGCTACCGCTGCCTGACTTCTGTTTATGGCTGGCTATCTATGTCCTCTGATCTCCAGGCAAACTTTATTTATTAACATACAAATAAAATATTACCACATTTCAGCACAAATAAAATATCACCACATTATGAAGCAGTGACAAATATAATTTTATGGCTGAGGGTCACCACAACACATATTAAAAGGCCACAGCATTAGGAAAGTTGAGAACCATTGTTCTAGATAACTTCACAATGGTTGGTTACATGCTAGAGGTGAAAACCCACAGTCACTCAGTCCCCAAAAACAGATGCCTGAGCATTTCCATCAGGCATTTGCATGTCTGAAGTGCCTCTGGAGAGGTAGCAGTCCTGGGACCATGTTGTTCAAACAAGCTAGACTCTCAAGTCACTTCTGATATAAGCAGCAGCAACGGCTGCTCTTGCTCAGAATAAAAGGTAAAGAAGATGCATGCATGTTGCTTTTTTTTTTTTCTGGATTCATTTCTTAAATCTGGATCACCTATTGGAAAGTGCTACCCCATTGCAAGCATGTCTTCCCATCCCAGTAAATATCTTACATGAGAATCCTCTTTGGAAATACCCCAGGTGCACAAGAGCATTTTGCAAGTTGTAGATATGTCTCAGTAGAGTTAGGTTAACAACCAAAACGACTGTCACATTACATAATATAGAAAAAAAACTGACTAATGTGTGTGGGATCAATGCAAAAGAAATACAATCCATTGTTTTAGGGCAAATGGAAGAGATTAAATGGGAGCTCCACTGATTTGCTCTGATTGGCTGGAAAGAAAACTGTAAATAATATTATGTTGCTTATTACAAGTATAGACCTTGTGCATTGGAGAGTGCCCCAAATGCTTTACTCTGGTTCAAATATTTGAATCCTTTGAATTGCCATATGCTTATTTCAATATTACTTACTCATTAATCCATTCAATATATATTGTTTACCTCTCCACCCACCCTTCTGTCAGGTGAGCTGTATGTGGTGATAAAGGACACACATGCATTCTCAGAACACAGAGCCTGACAAGGAGATAAATTCAAATATACTTTAAGGGGTAATAAAATGTAACAGTGTGAATGAAGAGAGTACCATTATCTAGGTGCTGCAAACTAGAACTTACACATGAATCATTTAATTTTCCTCTAAGAGCCGTGAATGAAAAATTCATTTAACCAATGTAAACATGGCCACTCACTATGAATGAAGTGATATTTTATATATTCAAGATTGCTTACTATGTGCTAAATGATATTTAAGTCCCTATGTTCACAAAGTGGGCTAAAACATTCTTTTTATGCAGTCTATATCTCTTTGGAGAGGAGGAATGAACAAATTCCACAGTCTAAATCTGTATTGTACATAAGTATGAGGAAAGCTATGGATTTGCCAATACATGATGAGATTGATAAGGGTTATAATTTTAGCAAAAAGATAAGGGGCATTACTATAGTGCATAATAGTTAATATTATTAGATTACTGTTATTGAACTTAGAAGCAAGGGTTTAGAGAGTATCAATTACATTTTCCAAGGTCACAAAAGTTTTAGGAGATCCTGTATTTAAAATCAAATTGCCTGTTCCTATGACTCATGCACAATCAATATTCTCATAGATTCTGCTCATGTTTATGTGTCGGGTTTTGCATGTGTGTTTTCAAAGCATGATTTTCTCGGCTAGGCTGCCTTTTTTTTAACATTAAAAATAGGAGTAGATTACTGAGTTTTCTTTTCTCCGAGTAGTGAAAATTCTAGAGGATTCCGCCCTGAGCAAAAGCTTCTGTGCTTTCTGAAACACATCACTCGGTTAAGTGACTGATGCTGGGTGACTTTGGGAGTCTCACTGCAGCAAGCGGTGGCTGACATTTCAAGCACGGCCCGCCTTCTAAGTGCAGTGCAGGTCTTTGTCAGGCATTTTAAACTTTCTACCTTCCTGTAATCCAAAATACATCTGGCAGCAAGACCAATAAACCTGGCAGTTGGCCAGCAAGCCAGACAGCAAATCCCTTTTGAGAATCAGTCTGGTGGAGCATGAATAAGGAAGTCCACCACTATACCTACTTACTTGGAAACCTGAATCACCTTTATGAACACTCCTTCACCCTCCTTATCACTTTTTTATAAACAGGACAATGATTTCAAGTAGCTCAAGATCTTTGAAGCAGCTCTCATCCAAGCCTAGAGGATTAGCTTTTTACTTGGACCAAAGTGAGCTGCCAGGTCACCACTTAAGCCAGTCAAAGACTTCCCAGCTGATCACTGCTGCAGTTGCCTTTATATTGTTGAAGGATTTGTACTTTCTTTTGGCCACATTCCTATCCAGATTGAATAAGAATCTGTAGGCCCAGGATTGTCCCTGTGATGCTTTTCAAGCACCGCACATGGCCGTGTTGTCTTGAATTCCTTAATCCTGTAAAGGACTTTCAGAAGCCATTCGAAGAAACAGTTATTTGGCATACCACATGCAAAGGGAGAGTATACAGCTTGTTTCCAGAGCAATTGCTTAGGGCCACTTCTGGCATTTACACCTAAATGGGATTATGATGGTAAAGTGTTCTCTAGTATCCCATCCCATCTAATTTCTCTCCCTGGACAGTTCTGCTTTCTGGAATTTTCTAAAGGACTGTTTGCTTTCTGACATAAGAGCTAAACTTTCTGTAGAGAAGTTTGTTGCATCTATGTCTTTACATCTGTATTTTACATATTCATACATCTTTCTAATATTAATATACTACTATGAATATATTTCAAGTCAGGTTTTATAAACCATTTTATTAGCCTGGAAATACAATTTCATAATATGACAGATCGCATAGCAATATAAACTCATCATTTTAGATGGGAGGCCATTAAAAATACCTCATCTTTTACAGTTTTAGTCGGTTTTACTATCCGCTATGTCAAACCTCTCAAATTTCTAAATTTCCATAATGATTTCAGTTCAATGAATACGTTAATGTTCCATGTTATGCTTCAAATCCCACAGTGGCTTAACGAGGATAGGCAATAAATGTGTATCCCAAATTCATCAAAATGTTTGTTTCTGATGTCTTTATTTAAATCCCCCATGCTTCCTGAATCTGATGTGAATTTCTGAAATTCCTGAGTCAATGATTATAGTGTTAGTAAATTTATGTTCAGTCTCCCTCATAGAATCTTTGGATATTTCCAAGAGGAATTCTCTCAGGTGATTACCTAGAGCAGGAAGTCTGTGGAAAGGCAGACAGCAAGAGAAGTGACTGGTCAGCGTTATGGAGGTAAAGCAGCCAGTATATCAGAGCAGGTCATAAACAGTAGTCTAAGATGGTGTTCAAATTCGTAAGACCCAGAGTGCATCCTTTGCATAACCTGTCCCTTTTGGCTTTGGTGAGCGACGTAATAGGCTATCACTTGTGTGATTTTGTGACATTATATAGGAAAAAAAAATGAAGGATAAGAACAGAGAGTGAGTAACCAGTTAAATTTCAACTGTAAATAACAAAGGCATGAGAAATATTTAAACTAAGTTTTCTTGCTGTTTGACTGAAAATAAAATGTAGTTGAGGTTTACGGTTAAGTCTAAGTCAGAAGAAATGGGTATTGAGGTATTTATCAACACCCTGTTTTTTCATTTGCCTTAGCTGAGCATGGCACAATGCCATGCTTCATCTGTACTGCACTTGAGAATTTGTAGATGAACAGCTAAGGAAGCTACCGTGCAGACAGGGAAAAAAGTCCCAATTTGTAAAACAGAAGGTAAGAAATGTACTGAGATAGAAAGCTGAGAAGTATGAAAGATGCTCCCAGGTATAAGGGAACCCGGGTGGACCCAGAAAGAGAAGATTCAGAAAAGCAGGTGTTTCTGCTGTTGTAGTATTTAAGGGAACAGACAGATGTTCCTAAGCTATATAGAAAGTAAACAGCAGAGCCAGGAGTCAGTCTAGGTCTGTCTTTAGGAGCTACATTCAATCACTACCGTTTCTAGAAGAATGGTAAATACTATGGCCCTCACAGCTAAACCTATAATACTGAAATCTCACAGCATGTGTTCAATATATTCCTTTATATCAAAGACAGAGACTAGAGAAATTATTTTTTTAAATAATTTTGTATGTGAGTACTGTATTGATATTATTTCCATTTCCCTTTCCAACTCCTCCTATGCCATCCTCCCTTTCAAATCCATGACCTCTTCTCTAATTGTTGTTAAATATCTCTATCTAAAAGCCAGGTGGTGGTGGTGATGGTGGTGGTGGTGGTGGTGGTGGTGGTGGTGGTGGTGGTGGTGGTGGTGGTGGTGCACGCCTTTAATCCCAGCACTTGGCAGGCAGAGAGAGCCAGGTGGATCTCTATGAGTTTGAGGCCAGCCTGGTCTACAGAGCGAGATCCAGGACAGGCACCAAAACTACACAGAGAAACCCTGTCTTGCAAAAACAAACAAACAAACAAACAAAAACCCGTATCTAAATATAACCTCCAAAAAAAAATCCATATCTAAATATAACCTCCTGATCTCATGTAGTGTTGCTCATGTATGTTTGTGTTTTAGGCTGACCCAGTTGGGCTACGATACTAACTGATCCCTCTCTCAGCAGCCATTAATTTCCTGTAGCTTTTAATCTAGATAGAGCCTTGGGAGATTTCCCCCATCCATGCCGGCATGCGGAACTAGTGTCATTCTGTAGGTCTTGTGTAGACAAGTTAATTACTAAGATTTCAAGGGTGTGGCTTCCTTGTCATTTAGAGGACACTCTCTCACAGCAAGCATTCTGGTCCTCTGGCAGTTAGAACCCTTCCATGTACTCTTCTGCAATGTTTTCTGAGCTTTATACGCAGGGTTATGTTGTGGACATACTCTTTGGGATTGGGCACCCCACTGTCAATTGTTTTCTACATTTTTATCAATTGCATATATTAATGATAGTTGATGAGAGATGAGGGCTGCAGTTATCTGTGGATATAATGTTCAGTATTTAGAACACAGGGAGAAATTATTTTGGTTTATGAGAGTGGTGGTAGTATGTTCTCTAGGGTTCATAACCTCACCAGGAATGGCTGGCTGGCTAGGTATATAGTACCAGACATGGAAAAATGATGGCAAAAATCAATGACTAGAAGCCATTAAAATATTTCTTAATAACATAGAATGTTCCATGATTTTGACTAGCATTATATGATTCTGATTCTACCAGCATAGACAAGTGTGTTTAATTTAATTTATTATTTTAATTTCTTTAATTTAAAAGATATTTTGTGTAAGTACTTACTACAATCTGGGACAATACAAAGGGTCATGAGTTTAAGCTGAAACAAGCTGGCAGTTTTGAAATCTGGAGTCCCATATCGCTGAATATATGTTTCTTCTTGATAGATAATGTTTTGACATTAAAAGACAGCACTTTGATCTTTGCTAATCAGTATGATGAAATTAAACATGACAGTATTATGTAATTAACATGAGTAAAAACAATATTAGATGTGAATGATACTTACCTAAATAACCATACGGATTTATATCTCTGTCTTGTCTAATAGTCTTTAGACAAAGGTTTACTTTCTGAAGACATTTTATATTGTTGGGTGTAGCATGAGTCTTAAAAGTCTTATTAATAAAATCAAACCTGAGGCCAGTTATTGGGGCGAACACTGGAAGGTCAGAGAGACAGAACGAACCACAGCTAACCTCACCTGGCCAACTTCTCAGCTGATCTTGTTTCCTCAGACTGGAAGCCTCTGTGTCCTCATATCCGAATGACTCTCAGCTGAACTGCTGCTAGAAGCCTGAATGCTTAACCAGGCCAAATGCTTCTCCAGGCCAAAGGCCTCTCCAGAGCAAATGCCTCTCCAGAGCAAATGCCTCTAGTTTCTGGTCCTCACGCTTTATATACCTTTCTGCTTTCTACCACCACTCCCTGGGATTAAAGGTGTGGCTTTCTGGGATTAAAGGTGTGTATCACCGTGCCTGGCCGTTTCCAATGTGGCCTTGAACTCACAGAGATCCAGAGGGATTTCTGTCTCTGGAATGCTAGAATTAAAGGCGTATGCTACCACTGCCTAACCTCTATGTTTAATATTGTGGCTGTCCTGTTCTCTGACCCCAGATAAGTTTATTAGCATACACAATATTTTGGGGAACACAATACCACCACAGTTGGGAGTTTTGGGCTACCACGATTTTCTTAATAACTTTGGTTTTCCTTCAGAATTGCATTCTGTTGGCCCTCACGGTTGAACAACCAAGGATAGAGATGGACTTGCAGAAGATCTGTCCTGGTTTTTAAGACCTGATTTGATCTTACACTTTAAAAAACATCTGGCCACTACAGGAAGCTTCCTTGTGATAACGGAGTTTCCCTCCCTATCAGTATTCTCTTTGGAAAAGATCAATATTTTCCCAAATCCTGAAGTGTCTTCAGTGAAGGAAATCTAATTTTAACCGAATCAGTGCGTCATTTTCCAACAATTACTAACTAAAAGAGCTTTGCTAGGGATTTTAGATAAGTTTTTTTCTTAGGAATTATGAATATGTGTGTGTGTGTGTGTGTGTGTGTGTGTGTGTGTGTGTGTGTGTGTAGCTAGAGTTTTCCTGCCTGGCCCACAGTCAGGACAAATCTCTGTCACCCGCCAGTCCCACAGCCGCTCAGACCCAACCAAGTAAACACAGACACTTATATTGCTTACAAACTGTATGGCCGTGGCAGGCTTCTTGCTAACTGTCCTTATATCTTAAATTAATCCATCTCTATAAATCTATACCTTGCCACATGGCTCGTGGCTTACCGGCATCTTCACATGCTGCTTGTCATGGCGGCGCCTGGCAGTGTCTCCTCCCACCTTCCTGTTCTCTCATTTCTCCTCTCTGTTAGTCCCGCCTATACTTCCTGCCTGGCCACTGGCCAATCAGTGCTTTATTTATTGACCAATCAGAGCATTTGACATACAGACCATCCCACAACATATTTGTATCATTGATTGATACAGGTTAACTTTTGAACAGTTGTCGTTTGTTCTCTAAATTATCTGTTTCCTGGGTGTCTTTCTTGGGATTCCTTTTTTTTTTTTGGTGGCACAAAAAAATAAAAGCAACTACCATGAGGAGGGTGGAGCGGCTGAGGGCCATGCAGAATCTATCCAAGATGTTCTTTGATTTTGGATCTCCATTGTGAGAAAAGTAATTTCATGCTCAGGCTGAGCTCAGTAGTTATTCTTTCTGATAGACTATCTGGAAGACTCAGGCAAAGCCTGGATGAATCACTTCAACAGCATTTTGTAGTCTCCTTTCCACTTAGTAGGTATATAAGTGAAAATGCGATTTATACTCTGTGAAATATCTTTTTCATCCTTAGCTATTAAAAAGATGGGTATGATGTTTGCTTCTCCAGCAATGTTATGAGTTATTGCCTGACACTGTATATAGCCTATGTTAAATGTGAACTAAAGTAACCCTATCCTTTTACTCAACCCAATTGTAGGTACAGTGTTGCCGGTAGGTGTTCCTCAACTTTCTCTAGCTGTTCAGTGTCTAGTTATGATATTACTTACGATATTTAGTTGTAGGGATCACTTCTGAGTAGTGAGATCTGGGGAAACACATCTATGAGATTAAATAAGATGCAAAGCATGGTTGTGAATATGATAGTTTAGAATTTAGCCCAATTAATATTCCTTCCTTCCTATTTTAAATGAATTAAAAAAATTTAGTCAACATTTACTGGCTATGTATTATGTATTAGACTGTATTATGCTATTAAAGTACACAAATACAAATGCTTATACTTTGTGCCCTGGAAGAATTAACAATTTAATTGTTTTCCTGGAAGAAATTGAATAGCAGATTCAGCTATTTCATGGGGCTTTCTAATGTGCTCAAAAGGCCATGCTATCAGAATAAAAAGTGCATTTATCTCCTGTTTCCCTAAGGTGAGTGGACATGCATTTAAATTGTTCACATATGAGGGCAAAGCAAGCAGAATGGCTTTGCCTATCATCTCTGTGTTTAACATGATTATTCTTTTAATACAGTGAAGAACTGTAATAGCCAGTTTGGGGGACTATATCACCATGTCTAATCACTGAGTTTTCTGTTGCCTAAAATCCTAAAGGCTCTTTTATTTTCTCACATGCTGCATTATTCAACTCTCTCTTATTTTCTTTTTGCAAACCTTGGTTTTGGTGCCATGGCTTCTTCCAGATTTATTCTTAGAGTACAAACCAAATGTATCAGTGAATAAAAGATTTCAAAATATCCTTCAGCTGGGACACAATAATGAATTAAAAGCTACAGGGAAGAGCCATGTTATTGATTTTCCATGGGAGGGAGGAAACCTGTTTAGACATACATATCTCCAATGGAAATGAGAGTATAAGACAGGAAGACAGGGCCACACTAATGTGTTTTTAAATGTTCTGTGAGCTGCAGTGATTTTGATTTATTCATGATATATTTCATGTGAAAGAGTAGTGTTTTTGAGATAGCCTCTAAGTAACAATATTTTCTTCTTATGAAATGTAGATTGTCCCTGCTCAGTATAACATATAGATCACAATTAAAGATACTTCGCACCACTGTGAAAACTAGTCAGTAGAGTTGAAGCTTCCATGGGAGTACCAACTTGATTTCTTCATGTTTGATGACTAAAGTATGCAGTGTCTTCAGCAACAGGGTCTTAACTTTCAAGTTCTGGAGTGTAACCAAGAGCGATAGCCATGGGCCATAATATTTGGGGGGCTATGTGATCACACTTTCCAACAGCTCCAAAAGAGGCAACCTATTCCTGACATTGGATTTTGTTTGTCTCTGTATTTTTCATTTGTTAGTCTGTGGTATCTAGTAGGGAAATTCATCATTCTCTTATAGGGTGACTATGTTTTAATATTTTGTGTATGTATAGAATATATATTTACACACAGGCACACATAGACTGACACAGACACACATACATAATATATACAATATAATACATAATGTTATATATAGTAATGTATATAGTTACTATATATTATAATATATATTGTCACAACAAGAGAGAAGTAATAATCAACATTACCCAGCTGTCAAACCTGCAAGCTACAATAATGACTGGCTTGACAAGAAATAGCCACTGGTTAGCTGGGTGGCGGTGGCGCACACCTTTAATCCCAGCACTCAAGAGGCAAAGGCAGGTGGATCTCTGTGAGTTCGAGGCCAGCCTGGTCTACAGAGCAAGTCCCAGGACAGGCTCCAAAGTTGCACAGAGAAACCCTGTCCCAAAAACCCCAAAAAAACCAAAAAACAAAAAAAGAGAACTATCCACTGGTTCAATGATAGCATGACCATCATAATAGTAGCCAGGTACTTTCTGATTAGATATAAGTCCCATTCTACAAGATGAAATCTGTTATTGTCACCATTATCAGACGAGGAACCTTGGCTAGAGAATTCATAATTAAAGGACCTAGTACTTTTCTTCTGCTAAATGTATACAGCATTAAACTGACTTCTAATGATTATCATTATTGCCAAAGACTGATGTGTTTCTCCAGCCCCACTGGAGAAACTTCTGTTTATGGTTTATGGTCATTAACAAGGATACCCACAACTGGCCGAGGTTCAGGGAATACAAGACAGAGAAGCTCTTACCCCTAAATGGAACATCTATATCACAGCCTCTTCTCTCAACACTCAGGGATCACTGAGGAAGAGGAAGCAGAAAGATTCTAAGAGCCAGTGGCAGATGAGACTGTGAGGAAACGGTGTCTTATAGACAAAGCAGGGCAGCTGCACATATGAACTCACAATATTTATGAAGGAGGAAAGCACACACAAGATCTGTGCAAACTCAAGCTAGACCAACCTCCCGTATGTAGTAGGGAGGTAGGAATTAAGTACTGTGCCTAGCCAAGGAGCCAGTGGCAATGGATAGCTATTGGGACAGTCAGTTTTCAAAATGCAGAGTTGTGGAGCCGAAATCCAATGGATAAATCTACAAAACAGCTCCTGCACCTGAGGCTCAGGGAGAGCTGCAGAAGCGGAGGCTGGAAGGTCTAGAGGACCAAGGAGCTCACTGGAAGAGTGTGTCTCCTACTAATGTCAGAAGTTACACCCACAAAGTCTCACTGTCATTTTCTTCTTTCCTTCCTTCCTTCCTTCCTTCCTTCCTTCCTTCCTTCCTTCCTTCCTTCCTTCCTTCCTTCCTTCCTTCCTTCCTCCCTCCCTCCCTCCCTCCCTCCCTCCCTCCCTCCCTCC
>CABHPR010128184.1:0-11452 GCA_902168415.1 Peromyscus melanophrys | reverse complement strand
CCCTCCCTCCCTCCCTCCCTCCCTCCCTCTCTCCCTCCCTTCCTTTCCTTCCTATTTTTCTCAGAGAATCACTTTGTAGTTCTGGATGGCATGGAACTCAATATGGCCTCTACCTTACAGTGAACCACCTGCTTGTGTCTGCCATGTACTGGGATTAAAGGTGTCTAGTTGTGATACTCTGCTATTATAATTACATCATTTCCCCTTCCTGTTTCTTCCTCCGAACCCTCTCATATAGCTCTTCTCGCCCTCTTTCAAACAATGGCTCCTTTTCCCATTAATTGTTGTTATATGCATACATGTATATGCATATACACATACATTACTAAATCCTCCTAAAGATGTCACTTTTATATTTTTGAACTAAGCATTTGGAATTGTATAGACAATTAGCATGCTTTTCCCTAGGGAGCAAGCATGATTTCTTCCACTCTCGACATCATTTGGTGGCCTGTGGTTCTCTGTGTACAGTTGAAGACTTGTGGGGTTTCCCTGTCCATTTTGTCATGTCAACATGTCGTCTATTGTTGTTCTTGATCTGCTCATGCTTGGGCAGTCATGTAGGTTAGACTTTATGGTGTAGCTTCTGACATCATCAGATTTTGTCTTCTAGTACTGTCAAGCGCTGCACCAGCAGTCACCCTAATTTTATTTTTAAAAATTGTTTCCCCGCTTTCTGTTACGTCGCTCTGTGGAAGCTGTTTCTTTTTTCTCTGCATTCTTGAAGCTTCCTATGCTTTCCAAACATCCATTTTTAATTCTCTGTCGAAGTGTTCACATGTACTAGTTAGCAACTGAGCATTGGCTAGCAAATTGTTTTCTATAAACATTGTTTATATTGTTTCTATAAATAATGTTTATATAAACATTGTTCTATAAAAATTGTTTTCTATAAAATATCTAGGTGAGGTCATGTTTCCTTGAATGTTCTTCCTAATTGGTATGTCATGTCATAAGGGCTTGTGGAGTTCAGTATATATTCCATAATTTGTAATTAACTCATGGTTGTATCTGTGTTTCCTGAAAGCCCAAGTGAGCCTATGATCACTTCTACTATTATGATGCTAGGTCATTCCCTGAGGCCAGGTTTGCCAGGAGTCTACTATAGAGTGATGGCATTATCTTATCACTAGAAGACAATTCAAGTACACATTTGTCCTGAGCCCACATGGGGTGAGTTATATAGAGCAAACCCAGGGAATATGTAAACTGGAAGTACATCTCATCAGGGATGGCATAAGCTCAAATGTCTTGTTAATGGCCTATAGATAGGCACTGTGAAATTCTGCCTCTTTCTGGGCAGAATTACCATGGAGGGATTCTAGGCTCAGCTGTTAATATCAGTGATGCCGAACTGTGTCCCACTTTGACCCTACAGCCTCTTAAAACAAGAACGGGGCGGGGGGGGGGGCATAGATATGCTTAATTATATTCTAAAATTCAGTTTTTGAGATAGAGGAATTTTGACCCACAAATACATTTTTTAAGAATCAGTCCCTGTTTTTGATGATACATAATAGTTTTCTTTTCCTACTTCCTATGTCACGAAGCACCCAAGTGATTGTTTACTTGGCTTTCAAATGGGGATAGATTAGCAGTCACTTCTTCACTGAGAATTAATATTAATTTACATGGTTGCTGGTTTAACTTCAATAAGAATGTAACTCTGAAATTGAGGGGCTGCAGATGGCTGTATTATCAACCCTGGGGGAGTTGAAGCAGGAGGATCAGTGTAAGTACAAGTACAGTCTGGGCTATAAAGTGAGTCTCAGGCTAGACTATGTGGCACAATGAAGCCATGTTTCTAATCTCTATCATCTATCTGTGTGTGTGTGTGTGGTGGGTGGGTGTGGGTGTGTGTGGTGTGCACATATATGGGTATACATTTCTTATATACTGGTGATATTTACATATTAGTTAGGACTTTATTTTCAACATATAATAAAACAACCCAAATCTACTACTCCTGAAAGTCAATGTTTTGGTAGACAAAGCATATAGGGAGGAAACTGAGCAATGAAAGGTTGCTGTTCCAGAGAGCCTCACACATTGTGAGCAAAAATTCTACACACCCCCAATGGGCGGTGGTGGTGCATGCCTTTAATCCCAGCACTCAGGAGGCAGAGGCAGACAGATCTCTGTGAGTTCAAGGCCAGCCTGGTCTACAAAGCGAGTTCCACAAAGCTACACAGAGAAACCTTGTCTCAAAAAATGAAAGAAAACTAAAGAAAAATTCTACACACACCAAAGGTACATTATAATTGTGATATGTAATTGCATCATAGATTGTGCAAGAGAATGATAAACTATGGGGATTGAAATTAAGTTCATGACTGAAATTAATAAATTTATAAATGGCAAAAAACCTAAAAGGCAGTGAATAAAGGGATGGTTTGGAATTTACATGAGGTAGTCAGAGAGGTCCAGGTGAGTGAACTTAGTGCATCCTAGAGGCTCTTTGGAAGAGAATGCAATGTTAGGATGCTGGCCTCAGAACCAGGCATGCCAAGAGCAGCAACAAACCAACACCAAAGGTCAAAAACTAACCTTGAGGGGTCTTTGACAGATTGCTTAGTGGCCCAGAATACTGAGCTGCAACTATCCCCAGCAGCCACGTGATGCTCATCACCACCTGTAACCCCAGGTCCAGGACATCCAATGCCCTGTCTAGTCTCTGTGGATATTAGGCACATGGTGCATGTGTATATATATATATGTGTGTGTGCATATATATATGTGGTGCATATATAAATATATATATGTATATATGTATCTATATATACATGCAGGCAAAACACTTATATACATAAAATAAAAATAAATATATATCTTTAATAATAATTAAGGTAGGAAAAGACACAGTTCGACCTCCTCCACCTCTTTGCTATATTGAAGTATGATCAAGTTGCATGCTGTCCACTCCCATATGGAGGGCAGACTAGTCAGCCCAGCAACTCAAGAGATAATAGTCTCTCCCACCTGACACTCTCACTAATACACCTGAATTATGTGCAATTATGTGCACATAATTATGAATTATGTGCAACTAGTGTTCTTGGCCCGGGAAAGTTAGACATAAATGTAACAACAACAACGTTCTCTAGTGAAACCTAGATAAAGTAGGTAGTTTTTTTTTCCAGCTCAGCTCACTCCAACACTTTACTACAGGAGTCAAACAAAAAAACAAGTCAGACAATAAAGTCGTCTATAATAAGAATAATTTACGTTGATACTTCCAAATTAAGTCCACAGCATTCAAGTTATATGGTTTGATAACACTGCTAAATTTTCTATCTGCCTATGTGTGTTTCTTTGTACCTTTGAATTTACAAAACACTGACTGAGCGATGGCACAGAGAATGTGACCATAATAACAGCAAGCCTCAGTGCATTGTACTGAAGAAGCCGTGGGGCAGAGGTCTGATTACTTAAGCGCAGCAGGTTAAACACCTAAGTGGGTCACTCTGCTCAAAAAAATTGTGTTAATGTAATTTGAAGAGACTTGTGGCTTGAACAACACAATTTGTTGAATGCAATGGTTATACACCACAGAGAATCAGAGGTGGGGAGAGATGAATGGTCAGTGTCAGCTCTTTGTGAGGATAAGTAATATCACAAGATACGATCCACATTAAACAGATTGGGTATAGAAAAGTGCTTTGGGGTGGTATAGGTGACCTAGAAAAATAGAACAATTTACCAGTGAGTAAAAAGACATTCTAAAACAATTTAGGCACAAGGACATTCTCCATTCAATTACCTTACAGATTTTTAAAGAAAAATACAATTTCACCAGATAGCTGGAATTGCAATTACAAAATAAGATTTATTTAAATTAAGAAAAGATGTTTATATGCATGTGCTTGCATGTAGGTTTGTACACATACGATGGCAATTGGCCTTGAGTTCAGGAGAGGGCATCAGACGCACTGGAAATGGAGTCATAAGTGTCTGTGAGCAGTCAGTGTGCATGCTCAGAACCAAACTCCAGTTCCCTGCAAGAGCAGTACAGGCTCTTAACTACTAGTACAGGGTCAGTAGTGCAACGGGGGAGTTTTCATTGGGGAAGGAGAGGGAGGTTAGCAGAGAAGAAGGTGGGAGGAAGGAAAAAATAAATACTACTAAGGATGTTTGTAAAAAGGCATTTTAAAATTTTTGTATTTTATTTTGACTAAAAATTACACACACACACACACACACATATACATACACGTACACACACAGGTGGTGGGAGAGTGGAAACCTGTATATATGTGTATGATACTGCAGGCATGGAGGGTGGGCAGGTGGCATCCATACCTTGTGTGTGTGCAGAAATGGAAACTCTGTGCCATTCAGGTCTCCTTTTATTTTATTTATTAAAAAGAAAATATATGTGTATGTGTATATTCATACACATATACATAAGTGTCTCTCTACACACACAGACACACACACAGACACACACACAGACACACACACACACACACACAGACACACACACACAGACACACACACACATATATGCATACATATTACTTTGTGCCATTTGGGCTGACAATGCTTCCACCAGCCGCTATAGACCACCCAAGAAAAGCCCTGCATTGGGTTTGAGAATCCTCCTTTGAAATTGTTGGTCAGGAGAGTCCAAGGTACTCCCTCAACACTACAGGCTGGGACAGTTGCCCTTGGTTGCCTCCTAGAGGTTGAGCGTTGGTTCTTACGGCTGAAGACACTATGCATTTCAGATACAGGACTCTGACCTGAAAGCGTCCTCCTGGAGGACCAGTTTTCGCAGCCCTGGAAGAGGCTATGCAAGCCGCCAAGGGAGGGAAGCAATCAGTTGTCTTACCGAGCTGCACTGCTTATGAGCCACAGCAATGCCCCACGTGGAAAGGTATCCCTGAGGGTAGAATAGTGGCACTCATATCTTGGAGGTCATGAACAGCTATCTACTGGACTCAAGGCACCTTCAACAGGCACTGAAAACATAGCCAACTACTCGAGGCTACTGTGATCACGAATCTCAGAAGAAAATCCACTACTGCCGCTTCCCTAAACCAACATAATTCCTAACAGATAGAGAGCATTAAACACACACACACACACACACACACACACACACACACACACACACACAAGTGGTCAAAATGCAAAGAACAATTTGGTAGTGTTCATTGAACAATTTGGTAGTGTCCATTCCCACTGGACACCTCTACAACACAAGTTCTGCACCTAAGATTCAGTGAGTATGGTGGGACAGGGAGTGGAAAGATTTTAAGAGACAGGGGACCAGGAAACCTGCCATGAGAGTATGCTTCCTAGAAATGATAGTTGAGGTCATGAATGACAAGCAAACAAAATGACTACCTAAGCAAGAGCTGAACAATGCCAATGTCATTATACATGCTAATATGGAAGGAGGGAAATATCACAGGGTCCCACTCCCATACAAAGAATTATGGGGCAACTAATGAGTTGAGAAAAGGAGAATGTCTTCCCCAGTGATAAGCCTCCTAATTAGTTATGGAATACCAAGTGCTCAGTCCTGAAATCATATATACAAAGCAACACTGAATGGACACAACAAACTGTACTTATAGATTTATGAATATATATTTAATAATGATAATAATACTCATTATCACCATCATTATAAAAGAAAAAGAGACTACAAATTTGAAAGGGGGCCATTGGGAAGAGAAACATAGTATAGGTTGGAGGGAGGATAAGGAAGTGGGGGAATGGCATTTTAAAATAAAAATTTAATGACACTCAAAAATACAAATTTTGACAGTATAATACTTAATGTTCTATGTAGGACACAGATAGGAGATAATTCTGAACTGACCCTGTACCTATGACTCTCTATATTTCCCCCTTTACAGGCTGAAAGCTACATGGTTGGTAATCCAAAGGCAAGGTCCACAATTGAAGACAAATTTCAAATGAATTACAAGTAACAAATCCTGTTACAAGGTAAATTGCTTTATTTCCAGTTCCTCTGTCTTTCTGTTCACATTTGAGGTACTCATTGGCTGTGGGTGACTAGAATCTGAAGGACTGAGCATCTTCATCATTAATGGATTGCTGCTGGGCAGCACATAGAGATGATGGGTGCACTCAGCCATCCATCTTCTCACATCATCACCCGTGCTTTATACAGAGGATATTGAGGCCATGATAAAAATTAGGCAGTGTAAGATCATAGGAAGTACATATACTTTCTCACATACAATTAAACAAGAACAGAAAACCACAAACCGAGAACAGGTGAGCTTCTTTTAAGCATTCCAAAAGCTTCATGCACATACTTCTCCATAATTTGGAAACACAAGTCACTCAGCCTACTGGTTACGTTCTGATCATTTTGATGGGAAATTGATCTCAATTCCTTCTTTACATTCTTCAGAGCAGTCACAATTTAAAATATGTGGTTCATTTTTGTCTCTTGTAACTTCAATGAAAGGGTCATAAGTCTACTTAGTGTCTGTACCAAGCTAAAATTACCTTTTCTTTTATTTTGCTATTTATCAATATGTTGGAATATCTGTATTTAAGAGAAGAGGAAATATGTGTACATCACATGGTTTATCTCCCATAACTAAACCATGGTAATTGAAAATTTGAGTCTGTCGGCTTTTTACCCAAAGTCTTGGGCATGATTTAATAGATTTTACTGCAATTACCTTGAGTTTTTGAATGTTTCGCAGAATATCTTTAATCATGACTTTAAAAACATACTTAACTTTAGTTGTATGTTGTTCTAGACTGAAGAACCCTCTGCTGAAATGAAATTTTGCTTAGATCTACTTTTTCTACTCAATGTGGACTTTATTTTTTAGATCACAATTCTGTTTACAGGAAAGTTGAAGAGTGGATGTTAACATGTTTACTATTCTTTCAAATCTGTTCTTAGGGTTTATGCTTTGAGTGGAATATCTGTGGACCCTGTCAACCACTGAGAAGGTTACTGTCCCTATAGTTTTATTTTTTCCATACTATTATATACTTTGGATCCCATAAGATGACGCTAATTGTACAGCATTTTACGACTGGCTAATTTCACCTAACAATGTTCACTTGTGGTTCCTGTGTGTTATTTTGGTTTGACCATATGTTCATTTTCAGTGTTGAAGCTTATTGTACACATTGTCTCTATGTAAGAAAAATCTATAATTTAGATATTTCTTACCCGAGGATATCTAGGTATGTTTTTTACCTGAAGATATCTGGCTATGTCGATGTTTTGCAATTATAAATAAAGATGCTTAAAATTTGTGTTTAGGATTATGTGAGGACAATGGTTTTTAATTCATTGTGGAAAATGTCAAGGAATGTGGTTGCCTAATTTTATGGCAATTATATATATAGGTTTATGCCCAGCTGCCAAGCTGCTCTCCAAGTCGCAAAAACATTTCTCGTCAGGAAAAGGTAGGAAGGAACTGGGGTTCATATCCATTTTTTTGAGTATGTAGTGGTATCTTTTTGTGGTTTTAACTCTGAAAAAATTTTCCTTAGTGACATAGAATATTGTCTGTTCATATGCTTTTATGCTATCCCTTTGCCATTCAGATGCTTTATCCAATTTTAATCAAATAGTTGATTTCATTCTCATTTATTTTGGGATTCTCTGTATACTTTGGATGAAGATGCTTTTACTGTTACTTGTTTACAGATATTTTCTACTGATATGTGGCTTGTCTTTTTATTCTCAGCAACTCTTATTTATTTATTTATTTATTATTTATTTATTTGTTAATTTATTTATTTATTTATTTATTTATTTATTTATTTATTTATTCACTTATTTATAGACCTGAAGTTTCTTAAATTACTTTCATGGCATTGAAAGCTCATCAAACATTAATCTTTCTTCTGTATAAACATGTGGAAGTCCTGTAGTTTCACTCACAGCATTTAGGTCTATATGTGTGCAGATTAACTTTTTGTGTGTTGTTCTCTTCTTGTGAGACAACATCTATGTAATGTATCTATGAACACATATATGTCAAAAGTAGCTACTGTACTATCGCTCTCCAGCTGTTTATGAACCTGTAGATCAAAGTATTTCTTCAACATACCTATAATTTCAGTATTTAAGAAGCTGAGGCAAGATGATCAGGAGTTTAATGCCAGCATGGACTATACCAGGGGACTTTGACTTTAAAAAAAATAGTCTCATACTCATTTATCACACAATTACATTTTCTTTGATGTCATTACTGTGTATCAGTAGGGTAAGAAAGTTCTTATGGGTGTCACTCAGACAATAGAACAGCTTAGTATATGAGTGTAAGTGAATTTTGTGTCTACAAAAATGCCAAAGTTTTCTTCATTTCGAATCATGTTTTCAACTGGTAGCATTTTCTGTTGGGCTTGTCTTCCATTAAGGGTGAAGTGACATCGAACATATGGCGTTGAAATCTGTGCTTCACTGCACTGAAACATCGAAACAGTCTTCTCTACATCAGCTGCATTACAAGCCCCAGTGTTTTTTTATGTAGTTATGCGAAAATACCACTTAAAATAGCAACTTCTACTTAGTGCTAGAAAATAAATCTTTTCAGTCCTTCTCCAAATTTTATTATTCCAACTACTAAGCTAAAATAATTGATTCTATCTCTTGGGTCCAATAGAGCAATTTAGCTTGTAATAGGTCTTGTTAGATTTGAAGACCAAGTCCTTTTTGGGAGACTTTTTTGGCATTTGTGGTTCATTACCTGCTGAGTCATCAGCATGGAAACCAGAGGTTAATTTCCTTTCTACTAAATGAAGCAGATAATCAGCCATGGGAGAATGGCTCTTGCACTGTAAATAAGTCTTGACAAGCTGAGGGATAGCCCAGTGCATCACTCAATCCTGTTCATGCCATCTGTCTGTGAATTAAGATGAAGTAAATATATTAATTTGTTACATCGCAAAAGCTGTATTGACAAACCCATATGGACATTTTAAATGACCATGGATAACTGAAACAGTTTACTAATATTCCATTGAGTCATGGGTTATAGTTTTTGCAAACTTCCTTTTCAGCAAGCAACATGTGGAGAATATTTTTGACCAGATGTACAGCTAATGACAATCAAAGCAGAGACTTTCCAAAGCATCACACAAAGGAATATTTAAAAATCTAAGTTGGAAGTTCCAATAACTTGATGGCATGATGTGTCCCTTTTACTGAAAATGAGTTATATGGAGAGATGACTAGGGTTGCTGTGATATTTCCAAAGAAATTGTTTTTATGAAATATTCCTATCTCCCTCAAAGAAATGTATGTTGTAAGGTAGAACTGGGAAATTACAAAGGTTGCCTCCTTTCATGTAGAAATAACATGTCAGACAATAGAGAGGCAAAGATCCAATTCATCTTTCTGCAGAAGAGAAATCAGCAGGCAGGTATAGAAAGCAAATGACAGCAGTCAGGACTTTATGCAGGGTACTTTCTGTTTGTCTTGGATTAAAAATAAATGTTATCTGTGCACAAGTATGCATTTGAGACAAAATAACACATTGATAGAATTATTTCTCTAAAAATTTCATGGAAACCCTGAAAAATTTATCCTTTATTATTTTGTTTTCTTTTATCAAATTTACTTTTCAAATTGTTGAGAAGTCATGAACTTTAGCGACTAAGATTTGTTGGTATGGGGACAAAATTGAACATCTAAGCTATCCCTCAGTTACCAGCATCAAAATGAAAAACAGATACAAACAAAACCATAAAAACAAGATGAGGGCTAAGAGAAACTGAGTGGAAGTTGAGAGCTCATCATTTAAGGTCAAAACTAAAAGCTAGAGTTCATAATTGTAAAAGAAATAGAGGTAAACACCCGAAAGGATGCTAGCCCAGCCATGTTGTTTAGCTGAAGGTTTGAGGTAGATCACCTTTCTCTTCTTTGCTCTCATTAACAACAATAATACAAGAAAATGAATAAAAATTAAATCTCAATGGCCCCATTCTTATTAGGAAGCGAGGAAAAGTCATCCTAAAACTTGTAGACAAGAAAAGGAAATGAATTTCTTAAAGATATTTTAAAGTTATGGTGTGTGTGTGTGTGTGTGTGTGTGTGTGTGTGTGTGTGTGTGTGTGTACCTGTGGATCAGATGAGATAATAGGATTCCCTGTAGCTAGAGTCACAGATGTTTGTGAGCTCTCTCCAATGTGGGTGCTGGGAACTGAACCTAGTTCCTCTGAAAGTGCACCAAGTGGTTTTAACATCTTAGCCATCTCTTTCACCCAAGACAAAACATTCTTATAATGAATCACACCTTCGCTTTGTGAACTTGCTCTATAGAAATTATCTAGAAACATTAGCTGAATACATACAGCATCAGGAAACTTTCATCTGGTTGCAGTTGTAGAAGTATTTAAAATCTATGCTCTGAACTTGGGGTGTCAATGGTTTTAAGGCTTGGCCTGTGCTGCTCATCATCCCAGTCTTACCAGTAGCTAATGGAGGTAAACGTCAATGATGCTAATATTATATCAATAAAATTCACAAGTCTTGACACTTAGAAGATAAAATAACCCAAAGCAATTTATAACTTTCCCTGCCTCATGTGTTTTTGTTTTTAACTATCTGTAGAGCTTTAGGGGCCGCCAAGAAAGATTTATTCCTGTAATTTTCTTCAAACTGTTCATATATCTTTCTTAAGCCATAACATGAGCCTACACTGAAGTCGGTTTTATGAACAAAGCCATATTCTTGTCATGCTACATTTTATTGCTAATATATAAAACTTTAATGAAGTTACATCATGACTTTTTTTCTAAACCCCACGGTTTACTAGTTTTTATTGTATTTTTGTGGTTTTGTTGTGTTATGTTTGATTTCGTCTTGAAACTATTTCATCAAAATGCTATTCATATGGAGAATCTGTCTGTTCTGGAGATAATAGGCAGCAGGTACTGAAATCACATTCTAATCAGTCTTTTAGTCCATCAGATATTTATCAGAGAGTTCTCACTTACACCAACAATATTAAACTTCTAAGAAAACTATAAACAAAATATTACTCCCAAGATGAGTTTCAGAAAAATATGTGTTGGGTATATAATTTTTATCTCACAAGGATATTATACATGGATTTAAAACTAAAAACATTAAATTCATCAATAAAACATCGTAATATGACATTTACAATTTTTTATGGTATGTTTTCAGTCTTCCAAAAATTTTCTTTACTATACTATTACATTTACAACCATGCAATCTATTATGTAAAATAGTACTAATTTTTCATTTATGAAACCAGAATTTTATTGCTAATATTGATTTCCCTTAACTGTTCCATAATTTTGTATAATCTATGGAAATCACTTGAGTTTTCATTGTATGCCTAGAAGTGAAGTGGGCCCTGTAAAGGCAAAGACAGCATTTGTATGATGTCATTAGGCTACTTCTGACAGATACTGTATTGTTCTGATTAACATGCAGTTTTGTTTTACAACAGGATTTATTCCTCACAAT
>CABHPR010128183.1:0-42556 GCA_902168415.1 Peromyscus melanophrys | reverse complement strand
CAAAAAAAATATAAAAGGGCTAACCAATGTAAAGATTTTAATGTGATTAGTAAAGTATTGTACTTATTGGCTTATCACAGAAATGGTGTTTGTGATCATTGTCAAATGCCAATGCAAAGTAAATAAAATTGTGTGTGTTGTTGTTGTTATTTTATATAATGGAATGAATGTATCAACTCGGTTTATGTGTAATTTCTGAAAATTGGAAAAATTTATAAATACAGCTAAGAGTGCTTTCTTATGGAGGGTTGACTGGAACTAGGAAAATGAAAACTTTCATGACTTGATGTGTATGTCAGTGATTCTAAAAACAATATTAAAATGTAGCTTGAAAGTGTTTTGTGCCATTTTAAAATTCAATTTAAAGTTAGCATACAAAGTAATGGGTGGCATTGTGCCATTTTCATGCATATGTGTCAACTTTGTCCTTGTATATCCCAGTCCTCACCCAGCCTACTATGTCCTTTGCATCTATTTGCTCATCCCCTTCCTTCCAACTAGCTGCCCCCCCTTTCTGCTTCATGTTACATGTATCTTACTCCTGTCTCTTTTCCCCACCCCTGCCCTTCAGGTCATTCCCTCCCCTTTCAAGGTACCTTTTTTATTTTCATGTTCTACACAAACTTACATACACATGGGGCAAAGAAGAGGAGATATACACATACATACACACAAATTTAAAATCCAGATCACAGTTTGGAAGTTACATGCAATTATGCCATAGGTATACACATCCATATTAACAGGACACCTGTATAGAATTTTCTATTAACCAGAAAGAGATTCCAGATGCAGCTAATGTAAATATGAAATCACAGCTCAGTAAAGAATTTCTTTTTTGTTGTCCAAAGGTGGACCCCTCTTCATGTGCTAACAGAGAGAAAGCATACCTTGGAAAGTGGCCTTCCCTGGTGACAGTTGATCCCACCAACAAAGACCATGTTGGGCATCACAGGTCTGGGGAAATCCAAGACAAAATCAGTGTGTAACAACCAAATGGATACTTGACTGAAGAGGTCATACATAGTCACTGGGGTCTGGAGAACTTCAGAGGCAATTTCTATGGCAGTTTTGTAAATAAAGGGGCAAACTGAATGCTCTGCCATATAGAGAAGATGGTTCCACACTCTCTCCGTGAAAGTCATGGTGTCTGTGAGTTCCAAGAAACCTCTGGGAACATAAGAAAGAGGACTAGGGCACTGAGCACCATCATCAAGAAAATAACAAAATACTCCTCTAGTGAAGATCACCGATGGGAGCAACAAATACTTGGCCACAGTTAAGCCACACACATCGAAAGGATCCAGAAACACAGCATCAAAAGAACTCTGCTTCAAGTACTCCACTAACTTCTTGTCATTAAATAAATCTCTACAATGTGAAAATAATAATTCGAGATACTTGCTGGCTTTGTTGTGTAATATAGAATAGAAGGTTTCTTCCCAAGGGCTCCACTGGGAATCACTAAAAACCTTGAACTCACGGTCCAGATCTTCCAGAGTGTGAGAAGTTGAGTACATCTTCACTGTCAAATTACGGGATTTTCCCAGTTGCCAACTCACCTCTGGCACAACTGCCACCACCTCATGCCCTCTGTGGGTGAGTTTCTCCACAACCATCTGCATGGTGAACCAGTGGCTCCCATCCATGGGCACCACCAGCAGCCTGCCTGCCTGGGCAAAGCCAGAGGCCAGCAGCAGACACACATACAGAGGAAGGGAGGCTGGGAGATCTGCAGGAGCCATGGGAGAAGTGGAGCCCGGGACAGTCCAGCTGCTAAGACTCTGAGCTCTTCTTACACAAATGGAGAAGTACAAATACAAATGCCCCCAAGGGGAGTGATTTCATATTTGCATATTAATAAAAAATGTAATACCCACTGCCAGTGATTGAACTCAGAAGATCAATGATTAATAAATTGTAATTGCCAAGATACTTATGTGTTCCCGATAAGAATAGCATATGTTCTTAGCTATAGAGAGAATTATGTTCTGCAATATAAGAAGTATTGAGACAGAAGTTTAGTCAATGATCTTGGACTCTGAGAGCTCAGGAAGATTAAAGTGAAAGGAAATTTAAAGAGACGTTGCCTTTTTGGAGGTTCTCCAGAGTAATTATTGGACTGTGTGTTCAGAGCGATGAAAACTCTCTGCTCAGAAACAAGTCGGCAAACAGTTTCCAAGGAAGCTCTGGGGGATGTTCCTTCCTGACCTGACTGGCAGTGGCATTGTTTGTCATAAGCAGCTCTGCCATGGATAGGCACTGCTGCTTGCTCTGGTCTGTTTGCAGCAGGATTCTTCTGTTCTTTCCAGATGCAATCCTCTCTTCATGGTAATGGAACGGTAACTAATGCACCTGGCATATGCAGCAGGGAACAATGAAAGACCCTGTCACAAAAGAGGTGGACGATGAAGATGGACACTCAAGCTACCAGGGAGGAAAAATGTACCAGGGTTCCAACACTCCTCTTGAATTTGTCCTGTCACCACCAGCATCCTGTGGTCCCCATTGTAGTTTGGGTCTCATCATCATAACTTCATGTGATAGACGCTCAGAGCCTCCAAAGAGAAAATCTAACCTTGCTGTACCTTGCCTGGTCTCAGCAGCTTTCTTGAGCCTTGGTGCAAACCTCCAGGATCCTCACTCTTGCACCTTTTTTTCCAAAGACAACAAACAAACAAACTAAACACTACCTTGTAGACAATGTCATCAAGTTGCTCAAGATGTAGCCTGACCCCTTTGGACCGTGTTGATCAGCTTCTGTGTACTGACCCAAAGGGAAGAAACCATGAGTTCCTTTAAAGGTCCTCAAGAGAGAGAGAGAGAGAGAGAGAGAGAGAGAGAGAGAGAGAGAGAGAGAGAGAGAGAGAGAATACTTTCAAACACCTTTCATTACACTGATACCAACTCAGAAGAAACAGAAAATTAAAGGCCCATATTATTGGTGAACACAAATGCAATCCTCCCCCAATGAAATAAAAATTCAACAATATATCAAAAGAATCATCCACTATAATGGTTCATTTTGATTGTTCATTTGGCTGGATTTGTTAAAATCACCAAGGAAATATGACTTTGGATGTGTCTACAAGGGTGTTACCAGAAAGGCTTAACTAGGTAGGAAGCCCCACTCTGAATATAAATGGCACCTTCAAATGGGCTGGGGTTTGGGACTGAATAAAAAAGAGAAAGTGAGCTGAGCATCGGCGTTCATCTTTCTCTGCTTCCTCATTGCAGACACAGTGTGGGCTAGCTGTCTCACATTCCTGCCACCATAACTAGAATTGCCATAGCGGGCTGGGTCTTCCCACATCAATCATTAACCAAGAAAATGCTCCCCTCTACAGGCCAATCTTAAGAGGCATTTTCTCAATATTAGTTCCCTCTGGAAAGACACAAGACCCTAGTCTGTATCAAGTTTACAAACAAAACACAAAAACCAGCAAAATAAAAACCTAATAACAAGCACATGGGCACATGGGGATATAGCTGCCTAGAAGGTAAAGTGTTGTTTTTAACAAAATCTCAATGATTTGATTTTACCAATAAAGACTTGGAAGCCAGATGCTGGGGTGAAAACCTGCTAGTCAGAGAGGCAGAGAGAGCACCCGGCTGAACTTCCTCCTCCATAGATGTCCCAGGAAGAACTCCTCTCTTCTGCTAGATCAAACAAACAAACAAACAAATCTCAAACTGATTGTCCTCCCTTCTACTTCCCGTGTGTCTCTATCCATCATCCCGCCTCTCTCTATTACTCTCTGTGGTATTTTTATGTTCACTTCCTGTCAACTGGTTGCTCGCTGTGTCGCATAACCTATGGTTGATTTTATTAAATCCTGTTTACAATATTCAAGCAGAAAGCTCCTGGATTAAAGGTGTGTGATGGGTGGGGGTGGGGGGACTGGGAGGAGAAGAGGGAGGGGAGGCTGCAGCTGGGATATAAAATCAATAAATAAATTTATTTTAAAAAATGGTGTGTGTTAGGGCTGAACCATACCAGAACTAGAAACAGCTTTTTTTTCCAGTAAATAATGCAATCTCAGGGTTCACATTGTGATCAAATATCCTGCAACAGTAAGGCCTCCTGTATGTGTGAATCTCACTTTACAGAGGTTGGTCTTGGGTCAGGGAATAAAAGTTTGAAGTATATGTGCAATTTTAAAGAGGTGGGGGATGAAGTAGGGTTAGGCGAGGTGGAGCAGCCAACAGACAAGAGGGCAGAAAATGATGCAGCCAGGAAAGAAAAGTGAAGAAGAGGTTGCCAGAAGCAAAGTGGCCCACAGATTGCAGTACTGAGAGCTGAATATTCTCCCTGTAGGTGGAGTTTTCCCATCCCTGGAGCTACTTCCAAATTACCACACAGAGACTTATATTAATTGTAAATGCTCAGTCAATAGCTCAGGCTTATTATTTGATAAGCTTTGGATCCCCGGTTACTGTATATCCACCACCTCTGATGTAATAAGCCAACCAAACCGAATTAATAAACCCAGATTTAATGAGCAAAACAAAGCAACTACTGGGAGACAGGAGGGCAGGAGAGGAATTACATGGCAAATAAGGCTACCAGGTCTTAAATAGCCTGTAGGTGTGGTCTTGAGCAGCCACAGGGAGGGGCTGACTTTTATGGGCTTTCTCAGGGACAGAGTTGGGAGAGAGCAGCTCCAGGAGATATTCCCAACATTACTAACCAGCTCTTACATTTTAAGCTAACCCTTAAACCTTATTTACACTCTGCTTTGTGGTGGTACCTTTATTAACATGGCACATTCATCTCCTCCTCCTTCTGTGTCTGGCTGGTGACTCCTCTGACTCTGCCCTTTCTCTTCCCAAAGTTCTCTGTGTCTGGCTGTCCTGCCTATACTTCCCAGCTACCACCAGCCTATCAGCTTTTTATTAACCAATGAGAGCAATACCTATTCACAGAAGGATTACTCCACAGCATCACCCTGCCCATTTCCTGGCCCAGACCTCTTGTTCCTAACTCATCTTTGTCAGCAGTCCTTTCTTCCCAACATTCTCTGAGCTTTCTAGTCACACCAGTCTTCCTCAAACGTTCCAAATACAAATCCCTTGGGCTGACATTCACTTTGACTGTCCAACCCCTGCCCTACAGCTCCCTCCATTCTTATTCCTGTTCTTCAGCTCTCAAACTCTCAGCTGAAATAAAAATTATGTTTCTCTATTTCCTTCATTCATGTCTTGAAAGAGGTTGAGTGATAAGGAAGATACAAGTAGGGCCTACACAGAGGCTGGGAAGTAGCCTCCCATCCAAGTGCCCAGGCAGGATAGATCGTTTTGACAGAAATATGTGTGCACACATGCTTGCATGCTTATATATAAACTGCTTAAGGTTGATAGAGATTAAATAACGATTGAGGAAGATGTAAGGTTCACGGAACGTACAACATTTTCACAAGTTTTGTATTGGATATATGCTTGAAGGAAAAATGGTTTTAAGATCCCTTTGAATATTCTAGAGCAGAGAATATATAAATACATATTCCATTTAATTGGTGAAAGCTCTAGAAACATATGGCCCCAGTGCGTTAGTCTTCAATATTTTCAGGTTGTAATAAACATAATTTACAAGCTGACTAGAAAGAGAGCAAAGCCTCGCTGCCCCACCCACAATCTCTTTAGCAACAACTACATTGCCCATAAATCTCCGCGTGGCGCGAAGCATCCTGGGAAATGTAGTCCTCATATGGGCGGGGGAATCACTTTCCAGAGACCCGCCCTCGCCGGCATGGCCGTACCGGTTCGGAGCGAGTTCGTTTACTCTGTGTTGTGGCCGGGGCGGGGGTCTGGGCTATAGGCAGTAAGTGGGGCTGGGGAACGGGGGCGCAGGGAGGGACGAGGGCAGCGTAGGCACGACGCCGGCGGCCTGAGGCAAGACGCCCGGCCTCTCCTGGCGGCGCGTCAGGGGTCGGGCCGCGGCGACGCGCGCCTGGTTGCGCTCCTGGGCCCTGGGCGTCTTGGTGGGCGGGAAGGCCTCTGTGGAATGGCATGACGGGAGTCCAGCTCGCGAGCTCGAGGCCTGACTCGCGAGTTCCATTTCTTGAGCTTTTCTTCAGAGGACCTTGGGGAAAAGGGAAAGAACTGCATTTCGGCCCTTCCTGTCACTTAGTGTCCTCAGCGTGTTACCTCAATTTCCCCTCTACCACACGAGACACAGAGCAGGTTCCCGCAGCGCCCCAGTACTAACATTGATCTTTGGATGCGTTGGAAGGCTCTGATGGCCGGAGTCTGCCTTCCTTCAGGTACTTCTCCAGACTCTCTAGTTTGGGGCCAAAGTGCTGAGACTACTATCGAGATGATTAACGCGATAGGTTTAATTCACTGAAACTGTGGTCTGATACAGTGTATGAAGAGATGGGAGAAGCTGAGATTTCAGAGTTATTGATGATCCTAAGGTTGCTGTCAACTTTCCTTTTTTCTCATTTAGTGATGTGGAATCCAAGAATAGTTATCGGTTCCTGTGGACCATGCCCTTTGTACGTAGTACTGGTTAAACTACCCTATAAAACATGTGCAGCCACAGATTACATAGAAGTAAATATTAGCTAAATTACTTGTCCAGGGTCGTACAGGTTAATTAGGACCCCTGTAGGTATGAAAGAGAAGTCAGATCTTGCAATCTCCAAAACACAAACTACTGTATTTTCTGAAGAACAGTTTAACAGAATGAGGAAGATTAGGGGTTGGGGGTTCATTTTAAGAATAAAAGCATTTATGTAACATGTCATTTTCTTTAAAGGATAGTATTTGGTTCCACAATGTTTGGGAACCTATTTGAAGAGGATTATTCCAGTGTGTCAAATAGTCAGTATGGAAAAGGGAAGAAATTAAAGACTAAAGGGTTGGAGCCACCTGCCCCTAGAGAATTCACCAATTTAAGTGGAATCAGAAATCAGGGTGGAACCTGTTACCTCAATTCCCTTCTTCAGACTCTTCATTTCACACCTGAATTCAGAGGTATGCTATGTTACATGCATTTGAATAATAATATATACCATGGATTTTATATGTAATTAATTATGTAAAAAACATAAAAGAAAGTATTTTAAAGGTGGATTCACCAATATGTGTTCATTGTCACAAAGTAAGACATGCACTGGCAGTTCTCCAAAGAAAATTGTGAAGCTTAAATTTAAAAAATCTATTCTGTGTAGTGATTGTAATGTTTCATAACAAAATAAATAAGGCAAAGTTTTTCTAATTCCCATAATTTAAAAGACAACGTAATGACAGTTCTCTCATCTTTCTCCAATGTAACGAACACTTAAGTCATGGTTACACAAAAAGCCTTGACTTCTGCAGTGGGAAGAGTTGTCACATTATTTATACACATCAGTACTTATTTGCATTTCTGAAATTCAGAGAGCTCTGATTCTGAGCTGATCTGTCCTGAATTTGTTTGGCCTCAGAACCTGACCTGGGTGAAGCTTCTTGGGAGTTTTAGTTCTCTCAGGAGGGTGACTATATTCATTATATTCATTAATCTAATTAATTCAGTATTGTCTGTCCCAGACCGTGGTGGGAATGAAAAGTAATGTACAAATTTCTCCTTCATCATTCTAAAATCTAGAAATTATGAATTTCAAAGACCCAAAAGAAACATAAACCCACCCAGATTAGCTATATTAAATGAGTGTGGGGAGTTACTGTGATGAAAGACTATTTCTCCAGAAACCAAATGCTGGAAGGCAGCCGGTCTGCTCTAAAGCCTGATTTCTTGCCCTTGTTTCTCAACACATTTGTTTCATTCCCCTCTCTCTACTCCAGCTTCCTTCATTAGGGTCTCAGCATCTGTTCTCGATTCCAGCATGAGCCTTGTTTGGCCTCTGCATGATCCTGATTGGGGGACCCAGTGTACATGAATATGTACCTCATGTCTCCACAGGTTCTCTCGAGGACAATCTAGTTTGTCTTGTATTTGAATGCCAAGTTCCTACTACCACCCACCTTATCAGATCTTTGGAAGGTTCTTCTGTTGCTCTAAGCTTTGAAAGGCTTCTTTCTCCAAAAATCTAGGAAGTATTTACTCTTGTCCACTTCTATTGGGCCATTCTAGTGGAGTGAGCTGACACTCCACAGTGGTATCTTGTGCCCTTGACTTCAGCCTCTACATAAAGTTGCCTCCCAGCCCTTAGAAGTTTTCAGCCTTACTAAGCAGATAACTAAGAGGGATAAAGATCTGAAGTTAAAAGGCAGCTTGAAGCAGAAAATAGCCTTAAGAACAGACTGAGAGCACTTGGGAGGTGAAGGCAAGAGGAGGATCAGAAGTTCAAGGCCACATGAGTCACTCTCTCTAAACAAAATGAAGAAAAAGAAACTGAGTAGTCAGCTGTATGGCCCACACCTGTAGTCCCAGCACTCGGGAGGTTAAGGCAGGAAGATTAAAAGTTTAAGGCTAGCCTGGGCTATATAGTGAGACCTTTTTCAAAAACCCAAGAAAGAAAAAGAGAGGTGAGGGACAGGGCAGATCATAGAGAATACCAGGAGCTTGAGAGCTGCAGGCCAGCTTCCTCTTGTCTGTTCAGACATGTAGTTTGACATTGTAGTGTGCACTGTGCACTCTGCATAGCTTAGCATGATCTTGCTGTTGGGGAAAGGGTTATGGTTTGGAAAGGCTAACAGAGTACCGATGGAGGAAAAAAGGGACTTTTGTGTATATATGTCTTTTGGGGGGAGTAGTATTTTAAAGTAAGACTAAATTGAATTCCATTATATTGCTAGTACATTACAGTGAGGAATAATGGGAGATTATTCTAAAAAGCTCTTGAGTGGTTTTGTTCTTTAACTTATAGGCTTTTAGTTTATTTTTCCCAGCCCCAGCACTTAGTGAGAAACAAAACATTCTTAAGAGTAATCATTAGGGCATCAGTGTTTTTCAATAAAGAGACATGTTCACCCCATTCATCACTTACCTCAGTGGAATGTTTCAAAAAAGAAGAAATCTGGAGGCCAGTGCAGGGACTGACAACTTCCTTTTTCAAGTAAGATCATTGCCATCTCTTATACTGGAACTCTAGAAAAGACATTTACACACCAAAAAGCAAAGGACAGGATATCAAGATAAAAGACACCCAGTCTGGCCCTTGGCTTGGAAGATTGCTTAGCAGCCTCACATGGGAAAATATTCACCTGTGACATTTTTCTATTTTCTGAGACTCCTCATAACTTTTGAGTCCCATAGCCAAAGGGAGTTGAAACCAATCATTTTTTGTTTGTTTGTTTTATGTTTATAGAGGTTTTGTTTGTTTGGGGGCAGTACCAGGTCTTTGCTCTTATTAGATAGGCACCTACCCTTGAGCTACGTCCTCTTAGTCTGTGGATTTTTAAGGCAAGGTCTGGTTATGTAGAACTTGAGATCTTCCTGCCTCTGCCCAGGAATCTAGGATTAAAAAGACTGCAAAATGTGTAGATGAAAGGTACAAATATTGACTTAGTCATTTCTAAATCTTTTGCTGATGCTGCTTAATGGAGGTCTTGACTTCCAAAACAATTTTCTAAGATGAAATCATATCATTTACATATCTGACTCTACTTTTTTTGTTTAGAAGCTTTATTTTCTCTTGGTCCAGAAGAGCTTGGTTCTTTAGAGGATAAGGATAAGCCTGATGCAAAGGTACTAAATCTATAATTTATTGAGTCTTTGAATATTCAGGAAATGTTTGGGGTTTTTTTGCATGTGTACATGTGTGTTGTGTGCATTCCTGTGCATTTGCATGTTTGCCTGTTGTGGGAGTGTGCATGTATATGCATGTGAGCATACATGTGTGTTTATGTGCATGTCAGAGGTTGACATCCTCCATCACTTTCCACCTTATTCATTGAGGCAGGGTCTCTCACTTGTACTCTCACTCCAGCTAATTTACCTAGCCCACTTGTCCAGGGACCCTGGCTCTGCCTTCTGAGAGCAGAGATTAAGGCTTGTCATCACACTCAGCCAGCCTGTAAGTGGGTGCTAGGGATTTGAACTCCAGTGCTCATTCTTGTGTGGCAAGCACATTTCCCTAGCCCAGGAAATGGTTCTTAAGAAAGGAATTAAGGTCCTTATCCATAGAAAACAAAGTTATTTATTACAAAGTATTGTCTTTATTGACAGAAAGTGACTTTCCTCATACTTAATTAGCAATGAAATTTTCCTCCAAGAAAGAATGGTTTTTTAAAATGCCATGCTGCTGCTGCTGTTGCCACAAATATGGCTCACATTGCTGTGTTTATTTTCAAGGCAAAGGAGAAGCTTGGAAACTATCCATGCTAGCTAACCAGAACATCCATTCAGTGCACTTATTTGCAGTAATACATACAGGAAACCCTAGAGACCAGTATTTTCTCACTTTAGTGTTCTGGAAATACATTAAGGAGAAATTAGTACATTGTTTTGTACGCTGCTGTGTTGAAGTTGTTTAAAGCAGCTCTAATTGTGTTCTTCCTGCTGGAACCTCACTCAGAAGCCCCTCATCACACGCAGGCTCAGGTCTGCAAAGAATGGTGATTTGTGATGCAGTGTCATGCTTCAAAACCAACTTTATGGCAAGAAATGACTTTAGTGGATGTCAATTTCTTTCCAATCTGTTGCAGAGCAGTGCTTTTGAAGTATATATTTTTAATGTCATGGGTATATAGAATTGTCACAGGACTTCCTGAATGCTTACTCGATTCTTTGAGTCTTTAAAGTTGGCCTGCACACTGGACTGTGAGAGGCCCTGCCTTCTGGCCTGGAGCTAGCAGAAAGGGAGGCAGGGTATAGCCCAGCTTCTGAAGTTTCAGAACTCCAGACTGAGATCTGTGTGCCTAAAACCTGCCTGCATTCACCTGGAATATGTGTGTATGGAGATATCGTAGAGGACAAATTAACTATGGGAATTGTATGTCTGTGATCATTTGTGTGGTTCGTTAGGACCCATTTGAATTTTTAATATTGGTCCAAACTGTGTCATGGGAGAAAACTCCAGATCACTAAAACCTTTTGGACTGAATTAGAATTTTCAAAGAACTGAATCTTAATTAGTTCTCCCTGTGTAATGAGGGATTTTCTACTGGGTGAGTCAGGAGATAGGAGAAAACTAGTCTACAACTTTTGAAGCTTCACTCCACACATGAACACTGATCTGGAAATTCTCACTGTCTCCCCAGGTTCGGATCATACCTTTGCAGTTACAGCGCTTGTTTGCTCAGTTACTGCTCCTAGACCAGGAGGCTGCATCCACCACAGACCTCACTGACAGCTTCGGGTGGACCAGTGAGGAGGTAGGAAGGTGCCAGCAGGGAGGCTTCCTGTTCTGTCTCATGTCCTTTAGTTATGTCTCAGCAGCTCAGCCTGTTGGGAAGTCTTTACACATGAATAATTACAAGGCACACGTGGATGTTTAGATGCTTACTGAATATAGGCTGTTACAACTGCCAATGCCTTGTGGTTGGGAAGAATGTTGTTAATACAGGGAGAGATACAGGAACTGATTTTTGAAATTTGTACTCCACAATTTTTATGTAGTTTAGTTGAGCTTTAACACCTGTTACATCGATGTTATTTACTGTGTAGATGTCAGACTGCTCATCAACTTTCCAGTCGTCAGCGATAGTCCATAAACTGACGTTCAGAGTGTTGCCCACATTTGGGATGGGCTTCTTGCTTGCTCTGAGCACCCTGATGAGAATGCACTGCAGCCAGATCAGTGCTTTGCCTGATTTTTTCATTTCCCTGTCCTGACCCCTGAGTTTTAATTTCCTCCACCCTGACTCCTAACTTTTCATTTTCTTCCTGTATCTGCTGTAGGGCATGACTCATTTTTCTGTTTGTATTCCTAAAAGGCATTCTACCACATACGGACAAACATCTGTGGCAACAACTGATATTGGTGAAATTATTAAGGCCACTCCACGTAGTTAAAAGGGAGATTTATTAATGGCGTAACTTACAAATGAAGGGATAAGTAGGTTGCGGGTTCTGTGAAAGACACAGCACAGTCCGGCGGTGTTCTCTGGAGAACTCCCCTTAGTGCGGGTTCTATGAAAGATACGGCACAGTCCGGCAATGTTCTCTGGAGAACTCTCCTTGGTCTACCTCTAGCTTCCGGTCCAAGAAGGAAGAGAGCGCGGCTCGTCCCGATCTCGGGTCTTCAGGAAGGGCCCCACCTTGTAGGTGTGAGAATTACCGAAGTCTCAATGGGGGTTGGAACTTCCAGACCAAAGCTGGAATGGCTACCCACTACAAACTGAGGATCTTGTCAGTACTGATGGGTTGTCAGTATATCAGTTCAGACAACACAAGGTGTTACTGTTTGCAGAATAGGTACATTCCTGTAAAGCTCTCACCTGTGGCCTTCTAACTAGGAGCACTCCTTAATTCAGTGGCACTGCCCTATGGAATTAAAGAAGTAGGACTTGGACTTTGAAGCAGGGAATAGCACATTCTCTAAAAAGCATGTTACATTTCAGGCATAGGACTGATGTTTGGGGTGTATTCCTATACCCTTCCCTTTAAAATTATAACCACTTCATTGAGGTTTACATGCCATAAAATCCACTCTTTTAAAGGTATAGTCCAGTGGCTTTTAGTATTTTCACAGAATTGGGCAATCATCACTACTACCATCAATTTTAGGTTGTTTTCACTACTCTAAAAAGAACCCCATACATTTGCAGTCACTCCCCATTCATCTCTTCCTCCAGCTCTTGGTTAGTCTAAAACCTACTTTTCTGTGTGTAGATCTGCCTGTTTTTGAACATTACATAGGAATAGAGTTATACATTATGTGATCTTTTGTAACTGATATGTTTCACTTAACATAATGTCAAGGTTCATTCCTTCTTACTGCCCAGTGAGCCTCTGATGTGTGGATATGCCACGTTTCAATGAAGGCTTCTTTTTGTATTTGAGCTTCTACTAAGTTGCTGGCTTCATAATAGTTTTTTTGAAAATTTAATTTGTTTATTGATTCTTTGTGAGTTTCACATCATGCACCCCAATTCTGCTCACCTCCTGGTCCTCTGTATTCTCCCCTTACCCCTGCAGTGCCTCCCCACAAAAGAAAAAAAATCAAAACAAAAGGAAGCAAGCAAGCAAACAAAAACAAGATCAAAACAAAAAAACAAAACAAAAAACAAAAACCCTCCTCACTTCTCCTTTTTTCCCACCTCTCCAACACCTCTTCATTCGTCCTGGTAGCATTGGGAGCCTCAATGTGTAATATAGTATACCCTTTTGTCCAATAAGCTTTATTAGCAAATGTTTATTGCAATGAGTCATGCTGAGCCAGCCCTGCCCTTTGCTGGCCCAGGGAAAGATGGCATTGCCTCTCGCTGGACACTGCAGCAAGAGAGCTGGCCCTGACCCATACAGGAGAGCTAGCCCCTGCACTCAGGAGAGATGGCCCCACCCCTCACCACAGGCAAGGGTGAACTGACCTTGAGTGCCCTCTTGCCTGAGGTAGGTGGCCCCAGTGGCCCAGACTGACCCAAGGTTTCTTTGTGTAGCCCTGGCTGTCTTGGAACTCACTTTGTAGACCAGGCTGTCCTAGAACTCACAGAAATCTGCCTGCCTCTGCCTCCCGATTGCTGGGATTTAAGATGTACACCACCACCACCTGGCTGAAACACATTTCTTAATTCTTTTATGTTTTGTGAGTAAAGAACTGAACGTGGGTGGTAGAAGGTCTTTGAGGTACCTTTGCCAAATAGATGGTTGCTCAGAAACAGACCTTGAAGTTTTTCCTCCCTTTCAAACCAGTGATATAGGACAGATTTGCATCTCCTGGTATCTTATATTTTAAAGGGCAAGAAAAAGATCACCAGTCTCACACTGCTTCAGCTTTCATCCCCTTGACCTGCCACATGTCACCTACACTTATTGTTATGTTGTTCCCCTGGCTGCCTCTCTTTCTACACCCTGAATTGTTCCTCTGCCTCCTTGTGACTTTCCTTAGTGAAGGCAACAGTGACATCAAATGTGCCAAGGCTGAAAGATACTTTGCAGTGTCTGTGACACTTTTATGTCCGTGGGATGGGCTCAGTAGCACTTGCTGTTCTGGTTAAGGCCCCTACTCCTCCTGGTGCCTTGGACTTGGCCCTTGATTCTCCCTTTCACTGCCCTTCTCTGCCTGCCAATGGTAGAGCGTGTCTTGGAGGTACAGCTTGTTCTGAAAGACTAGTTCACACACGGCCAATGACTCCAAATGGATTCAAGTTAAGAGGCAATTTGAATTTTTCTCAGCAACACTACATTACTCTTGTTTTTATTGGTTTATGCTTTGAAATACTCATTTCTGATTTCTGCTGTCTCCAGCTGTTGTGATCTAAGTGAGGTTTACCTGTGCACACACTGCTGGCTTACACACTATCTAAACCTGTCCTGCTCTTTCCTTCTGTCCTCCTGTGACATGGGCAGGTGGGTGTTCTCTCATAATTCAGAGCGCACTTCACAGTCACTGAGGGAGCTGAATTGTATGTACACACTAAACACTGCCTAGCTATATTTTTATTTTGTAGTATAAATAAAAATGGGTGGTGTTTTAACCTAATTAGTCATCTATACATCTATCCAAAGTTGTCTTATATGTTTAATTGATAGTATTCTTAAAAATCCTTTCTTAAAATTTTGAAGTAAAAGTTATATTTAAAAGTCAGCTGTTTTAGCTGGACATTGTACTCTAATACCAGCAGCACTCAGACTCAAGCAGGAAGATTGTAAATTCAGGGCCAGCCTTGACAATCCAAAGACCTTTTCTCCAAAACAAAAACTATTTCTGTTTTTTAGGAAATGAGACAACATGATGTGCAGGAACTGAACCGAATTCTCTTCAGTGCTTTGGAAACTTCTTTAGTTGGGACCTCTGGCCATGACCTCATTAATCGTCTATACCATGGCACCATTGTGAACCAGATTATTTGCAAAGAGTGTAAGAACATCAGTGAGAAGCAGGTGAGTGGGCAAGAGGTCCTCTGCTAACAAGTTTTTGTGAATTATAATCCCTACAATGAAATCTGCTATGCTTCTTCCACCACATGGGTCCCAGGGATTGAACTCAGATTGTCAGGCTTGGTGGTAGGGACCTTTACCTACTGAGCCTTCTTACCAGCCTGCAAATTCTTGAAACAATCTTTATTCAATGCTCTGATAGTTGTTTAAAAAAAGCAGTTTGGGGAGATGGTTGCACATAGACATCTCATGAAAGAAGCTAGTGTAAAGACAGTTCACTAGGGGGCTTGAAAGATGGCTCAGTGGTTGAGAATGCTTGCTGCTACTCTTCCAAAGGACCGATGTTCCATTCCCAGCACCCATGTAGGGCTGCTCACAGCTGCCTGTAGCTCCAGCTCCCAGGGATCTTCTGGGCCCTGCAGGCTCTGGCACACACATAACCTACCCACACACACACAGAAAAGAAAATTGGGGAGGTAATAAAGTCAGGATACCAAAAAAATATTTAATTAACAAATCTCTAATTAAGTAGGTTTAGTTTGTTAATATCCTTTGGGAAGTGTATTCACAGTGTGTGCTTATATTTATATGATATATAAACTGTCATTTAGAGCTGGTACAGTTCTGTTTGAATTATGACTTTAATTTCTTTGTGATAATACAGATTGCCAATTCAGTTTGACTGGGAATTTGTGTCAATGAAATCATCTCTGTTGCTTTTCAAGTCCTACTCAGCAAATGGGTTCATTACTGAACATTTAATGAAAATCTCCTGTTATTATGGTAGGAGTTGTAGGAAGTTTCTGTAGCTGACTGAATGGAAAATTTAATACCATTTTCCAAATGCATTTGTTGCTTTTTTTTAGAAATAGATACAAATATATATTAATAAATATGTGTTAAATATATCTATGGTTTTTACATGTATTTATTTATTTATGTGAGTCCTTGAGTTTGAGCCCAGGGCCTTACATAGTTACAAATGCTGGGCAAAGACACTGCTGTGAGGTACAACTCCAGTCTTCTTTTTTATTTTGTAAGGAAGAGTTGGGGATAAAAAACTGTATATCTGGCCCTTATTATCTGTGCTAGTAGAAGCTGTCTTGGTTAGTCTAGTTTGAAAATAACTAAGGTGTCCTCCATGTCTTTGATTGACTGAGCAGTAATTAACAAAGCAGTAGTAAAGCATGGCATACAAAAAGCATATTGAAACTATAAACAGTAACTTTCCATGTAAACAGCATATTGTTAACATAAAGTATTAGTTCTATTACTTAAGAATTTTGTCATGAAGTAAACCTGTGCTCTGCTACTTTTCAGTCTCCATAATCCCTTAAAAAAATTGTAGTACATGCATAAACAGAATTAGAAATGTGATTTAAACTTGCAAAATTATAACAGCATTTATTGCTAGAAATACAATTCAAATGTAGTTTCAGTAGATTGTGGAATGCCAAGGAGTGGAGCAAAGACCTTCCCCTAGCTCAGCCAGGTGTAGACCCTTCTAATCACCTAGTAACCATGCACATGGTCAAGCAATCCTCTAATGCAGCTCTACTGGGTAAAGCAAGCTCAGATCTCACTAGGAAAACTTTGTGGGCCTCCACAACTCCCTCTTCTTGATATAATAAAGAGCCCCCCCAAGGCTCCTCAGACTGTGCCTGTCTTAGGTCATTCTTCATTAATTTTACATAAGTATGTTTAGGAAACTATCAAAAAGAAAGTTGCCCATCTTTGGCTACCAGCCTCTGGCAGGAGTGGGTACAGAGCCTAACTCAGCTCTCTGACTCAGGTCCCTGCTAAGAGCTTGCAAACATCCACAGTGATCTTTATAGCTGCCACACTTCCCTGTATAGGAGTAGAGAATAATAAAGATAGAATATCCTTATTGGAATGGGTCTAAGGTGACTACAGCAGTCTTAGCTACACTAAGCCCTTTTCTAAATTAAAACTCTTTCCTAACAGTTGTTCAATAAAATTTTCAAGAGACTATTTTGATTCCCAGGAGAAAACAGTCATTTCAGATTACTTCAAAGTATCCATTCAAGTAAACAAAAACCCATGTATGCTAATTATAAAGACACTTTTACAAACTAAGTTGATTGTGGGAGGCTTATCCCTTTGTGAGAGGCCTACCCCTTTCTAAACAAAAACAGAAGGAGTAGAAACTTCTAGGAAGAAGACAGAAAAGGTCTCCTAATTATGACACCTTCACTTAAGTTTTCCAGAGGCTACTGAGACCATAAAATTATATTTTAAGCTATCAAAAAAGTATTCAAATATATGAGGGTAAAAGAGTAATAAAAACTTCAAGATGCCTCTAATTTGATTTTATTTATCTTTTAAAAATTAGTGTTACCTAACTTGTCCAGACTAGACAGATATTAATGGAGTAATAAAAATAATTCTAATATGAACATCACTATACACTTTTTATAAACTTACATTCAACATTTACACTTTTTACAAACTTACATTCAACATTTACACTTTTTACATTCAATATTTACACTTTTTACAAACTTATATTCAAGAGGAAACTTTATAAACCTATTTTACAAACTTATTTGGAAGAATCTCTTAACAGAACTAACTTATACTAGAAAGAATCTCTTTTTTTAAAAAAAGATTTATTTATTATGTACACAGAAGAGGGCACCAGATCTCATTACAGATGGTTGTGAGCCACCATGTGGGTGCTGGGAATTGAACTCAGGACCTCTGAAAGAGCAGTCAGTGCTCTTAACCTCTGAGCCATCTCTCCAGCCCCTAGAAAGAATCTCTTAATAGAACTAACTTACATTCAAAAGCAAACTCTATAGCAAACATCTAGAAAATATTCTTAACAGAACTATTAACAAAATAGGAAGTACACAAATCATTTCTAAAGTTTGGAGTTTATAGTCTGCTTTGATATCATTCTGAAAGTTTTCCTGACAGTTTGAAGTCAGAGCCTAATTCATCAGTGGCTCTAAGTTTGACTGAGGGTAAAATTCCCTCTTCTTAATTTTTTAAAGCTGCGTTTTAAGATTATCATGAACGTTTCAATGATGCCAATGTTTCTCTCTTGCATTTCATGCACAACCCAAGTTTCTTATTTTTTTTTTTTAATTTGCCTGTAAGTTTTTTCTTTTTTCACACCCAAAGCAATTTCCCAATGTATGGTCCTCTTTCCCTAGTTTTCTAAAGGGTTTCAAAGTGACTTGTTGACAAATGGTATTAGCATTTTAATTGCCTTCTGACAGGCAAGGCGTTCACCTGTTTGTAGTTCTCAAGAGGCAAACTAACAAAGCTTGTGGAAAAAATAGCATTTTGAGCTGAAAAAAAAAAAAAAACAACAACTAAAAACACTGAATTTTGGGGCAGTGCAGTAACATTATCTTTTTTACGGACTACATTTCCCAAGCTGCCTTTCTTTTATCGTCACGCTGTTACAAACTAATTACATTTCCCATACTGCCTTTCTGGTCCACCACATTTCCGTTTCCACGGGAGGTTTCTGAGTCAAGATTTTGCTCTTTGTATTTCCTTCACCTGACACTTTGCCCAGAGCAGGTCACGTAGCTTTGGTGCCAGAAGCAAAGACCCCTCGGGACTTGCTCCCCTGTCTTACCAGGTCAGTGAAAGAAGATGAAAGTACTTGGAATAAAATCTTTTTCATCCTTTTCAGAGAGATTCCCTCCAGGATAGATCTTTGTCTTGTCCCGGCTTGTCTCCTCCCCCAGATACAGAGTCCCTGTCACTGCCGCACTGCTCAGGCTCTGCTAAGGGCTTTTTCCACACCAGCAGCCCCTCCCCAGGTCCTGCACTGCCTCTGCTGCCACTCTCCTCAGCTTTCTGCCCATTTTCATGGGCGTAGCTCTGGCTGCAGGGTATTCTGGCTGCTGTTTTTCTACTACTGGCTTGAAGGAGAGACAGGACTAGCAGAGAGGATTTGTCATATTCCAAGAGGTTTTTTGTTTTCTAGAGCAATTACAGGTGATTTTTCTCATTCTGATGGATTTTCCAGGTGAGTTTAATTCTGCCCTTACAGGAAGAAAAAAACCTGAAAAGGAAAGACCTGAAAAGCTTTCAATTTTTTAAAGAAAGATTACTAAATTTTTCCCAAGAAAGCTTTCGGTTTTTGAGAGAAAGATTACTAAGTTTTTCCCAAGACTTCTGTTCCCTAAACTTGGCTTCATGGCCAAGGAAATTAATTCTGATGGTATGATGTTTTCATACAGTAACAATGTCAGTGGAGTGAAGAGTTTTATTTCATCCGTATCCACCTCAGGGAAGATTCTTTCCTCTGCTGCTCAGGACTGAAACCTAAGCTGTTCACAGACCAAAAGCTTCCACAGGAATCTTTTTCTGCCCGTTTTTCTCATCTTTGATATATTTTCTCTGATTCTTCCCCAGGAGTTTGCATTCATAGACCCAGAGTTGGAAAATCTAGGACGTAGTTCCTCTGTCCTATTGCTTATTTTATCCTAAGTTTTTTCTTACACTATATTCTACCTTACATTTTTTTCCTTCATGCCCTAAGTTTTTTTCTACACTATATTCCTACATTCTACCGTATTTTTTTTCCTTTTTATAGGTAGAAATTAAGAGAGAGAAAAGAAAAACCTAGATAGAGAGAAATATTCGCTGCAGCCTCACTTTTCAACTTCGGCATTCAGCTGCCTTACTTTCACTCCTGACAATGAAATACTATCGCCTTTATTTTTAATTCCTTATCAGGCATGCCCCCTTACACCTATGATGCCCTTTCTCTCCCTTTGCGAAGTCCCCTGTCCCTGTTCCTGGCACCATTTGTGGGAGCCCAGCTGGGAGACTAACTCCCACATTTTATGACAGGGAACTCTTGAGCAGAGAGGGATAAGAGATATTAGAAGGATGGAAGGGAGAAAAACAGAAACACAGGATAGCCTGGGGAGGGCCTGGATCATTATCCACTGGCCCCTTCTGTCTCTTCTAAAGGGCTATTTATAGGAATGCCAAGGGGTGGAGCAAAGACCGCCCCCTAGCTCAGCCAGGTGTAGACCCTTCCAATCACCTAGTAACCATACACATGGTCAAACAATCCTCTAATGCAGCTCTGCTGGATAAAGCAAGCTCAGATCTCACTAGGAAAACTTTGTGGGTTCCCACAGTAGATTTAGGAGATTTCTTTTTTACAAAGTGCCATCTTTTTAATTTTCATAGAAATACCTGTTTAATCTGTATCAAAATATTTTTTCTTGTCATTTTCTCGGCATATTTTAAACCAATCTTAGTAAAAGAAAATGAGGAAGTTTACATTAGAAAAATTCAACTCTGCCTAGGGGTTGCTGTTATCATTTTAAAGATTAAAGCAACACTAACCAACTGTGTGTATGTGTGCGTGTGTGTATGTGTGTGTGTGTGTGTGTACATACACATATGTGTTATGTGTGTTTTGTGTGTGTGTGTGTGTGTGTGTGTGTGTGTGGTACTTAAACTCAGGTATATATCTTTTTACAATTTATTTCCTGGGGAAACATGAGGTTTATTGCATCTACATTTAAACTCATAAACCTTTTTCTTATATTTTCTTAATGTACTTTAAACGAAATTATAGTTTGACTTAGAAAGAAAAATAATTTAGTGATAAGAATTTACAATGGCCGGGCGGTGGTGGCACACACCTTTAATCCCAGCACTCGGGTGGCAGAGCCAGGCGGATCTCTGTGAGTTCGAGGCCAGCCTGGGCTACCAAGTGAGTTCCAGGAAAGGTGCAAAGCTACACAGAGAAACCCTGTCTCAAAAAAAAAAAAAAAAAATTGAATACTACATAAAAAGAATTTACAATGTATAACCATGGCATATATATCTTCTTATGTGCAAATAGTAGAACATATATATTTGATCGTTCCCAATATATATTTCAGTTGTAAACTTCTGTGAAATCATTTGTTCTCTCAGTGTAATATTCTTTTATATTTCAGGAAGACTTCTTGGATCTGACAGTAGCAGTCAAAAACGTATCTGGTTTAGAAGATGCACTCTGGAACATGTATGTGGAAGAGGAAGTTTTCGACTGTGATAACCTGTACCACTGTGGAACCTGTGACCGACTGGTTAAAGCAGCAAAGGTAACCATGCCTTCCTTCCTTCGTGCCTATAGACAGGAAGATATGCCAGCTGAAGTCATCTGTGTGAAGTCAGGAAGATACACTTAATTGCTTTGAATACTACAGACGGCAACACCTCAGAAGCTGAAAACTGGCCTCATGCTAATGTGTTGTGCCAGTTAGGGGAAGAGTTCTGTGTCCTACATGAGTTTACCTACTTATTCTCCAGGAGTCTGGCCTATGAATGGCTGTCTTCAGAAGACAGATTTGGAAAACCTTTTTGAGTGTTTTTCCCTCCTTTATCTCCTCTAGCAACCAAGTATATTTCTTTTTCAACATACTTTCACAGCTGTATGTGATTTCTGTGTGAAATGGGTTTTTAATGTATTTTACGTGGTTAATTTCCAACAAAAACTAGTGTTAGCAGATCTGCTAAGTGTTAGTAATTCTTTAATATTAATATAAATTATTATTAGAGGTTGTGTGTGTGTGCGTGTGTGTGTGTGTGTGTGTGTGTGTGTGTGTGTGTGAGATTAGTGCATTTTTCATTCCTCTGAGTTGGATGTGCCATTTGCTCTACCTCTCTAGCCTTCCTCTCAGCTCCTTCTCTGCCTGTGACCAATGTGACACTCTTTTCTAGTCATATTAGAGTTGAGTTTCTTGTTTATTTTAGGTGCATCTTTGGAATAAGTTTAGAAATCTTCCATGTTATAATGATTACTTTTTTTTTTTCTTTTGTTGTTTTTAGACAGTCTTTCTGTGTAGCCCAGGCTGGCCAGGAACTTGCTATATAGCCCAGGTTATCTTCAGACTCTCATTTCTCCTCCTTCTAAATTCTGGGATTATAAGTATACACTACTATTCCTAGCCTTTTTTCACCTTTTTTAACCCATAGGATATATGAAATTGTAACTTTAAGTATGTATTTAGTAATGTTAAACATATATAATTATTGATTTCTGCAGGGAAGCATTTTTCTTCCCTAAAGCCACCAGTGCAAGAGCATTGGGGACAGCTGATGACTCTTAAAAAGCAACTTAATTAGTATTTTGTTTTAAAGTGAGGAATTAAAACAGCAATAAGATGTCTGCTTTTGAACTTAGGAAACAACAGATAGGGGCTGGATAGGTGGCTCAGTGGTTAAGAGCACTGGCTACTCTTCTAGAGGACTGGAATAGATTCCCAGCACCCACCACTCTCAAACATTTGTAACTTCAGTCCCAGGGAATCAGACAAAACATCCATACACAAAATAAAAATAAATCTTAAAAGAACAATAAATAAAAACTCATCAGTAGATCTTGAACCCTGGGGAGTCAAGAGTCTCTTTTCACCATCTAATAACAACTGTGAATCTTCTCTCCAGAAAAAAATATATATACATGTACAACTTTGAATCATTCAGAGTTCTACTTCTTCACTGAATAAGATTGTGTATTTGCTAGGTAAAGCAAAGGAGCAAGGAGCAAGGTGAAAGGCCAAGGGCTAGGCAGGAAATGAATAATGACAGAGAGGGAGCACCCATTTAGGACACACCCATCAAATAGTAATTTTGGATAACAACCCCAAAAGCATAAAACTGGGGCTTGTAAATTTTTTTTCTGTAAGCGTAATTGCACAATACCATCCAGTTCCATAAAGTAAATGAATTTATATTGAATTCAGAATCTGCTTGTGTGATTTAAGTTTATATTGAATTCAGTATGCATTTGTATGATTTAAGGACATATTTGGGTCATTTTTTACTATTTTACGTAGCATTATGTATCCTTTCATTTTTAAAACTTTGTTAATTTTTCTTTTTACAGTCTGCCAAATTGCGTAAGCTGCCTCCTTTTCTTACTATTTCATTACTAAGGTTTAATTTCGATTTTGTGAAATGTGAACGCTACAAGGAAACGAGCTGTTATACGTTCCCCCTCCGGATCAATCTCAAGCCTTTTTGTGAACAGGTTTGAACCTTTATTTTTGAATTCTTTCTCCTTCCTTCCTTCCCAAGATTAAAATACTCAGTTTATTATAGGATTTCTCAACCATGGTCCTATTAATATTTTGAGTTAAATAATTCTTTGTCATGGTGACTGGCCCCTGAATCGTATGTATGCATCCCTACTCAACAGACAAGCCAGAACATCTTCAGACATGGCTGAAAGTTCAGGTCTCCTAGGAGGAGAGAGTGGTCCAAATTGGTTTTCTTACACTCTTTTTGAATTTCTTCTCCTTTTGTTCTTTTTTCTTTGAAACAGGATCTTTTATAGCCCAGGTTGGCCTTGAACTCAACCTCTATCTTACGGGTTAAGATTACAGGCCTGTGGTACCATGCCTGACAGTCCTTTTGAATATCTAAAGTATCTCAGTTTTCTTTGTTAAATTCTTCTTGAAAAATCTTTAAGATGAAAATTTATAAACCAAATTATAAATTACCTGCTTTTAGAAAAATGACCAGTAATTTTGTTACTTTGCTGTTTAGATTTAGTTTAATTTGAGTGTAGTAATGAGTTCATATCTAGAACTTGCACAGGCAAATGGAACTTTCCTAGAGTTTGCAAGGCCAGGGTCCAGCTACTACAGAGCACTTGCCTGGTGGAGAACATGGTTTCATCTGCAGTGCCACCAAACGGCAGCAGAGCAGTGGAATCCTTAGACACAGGAAAGAAACTATTTTGAAATCAAATTAATTATGAACTTAGCCTACTTTATAAGGCATTTTAAAATATTTTATGTCACTCTTATATATACCAGAATCAGAGTGAGGACTCATGTATTTCTTTTTTTTAAATAAACTTTATTATAAAAAAAAGTTGCAAATAAAAAAAGTCATACACTGAAATTAACCAGACCCTAAGTGTTTAGAGCTCAGTGAACTTCTATACAGATAGCCATTCTGAAGCTGTGGAGCTTTGTGTTGATTTTACACTTTCACAATCAAATATATTTTTATGAACCTGCCCACCACCAAAAATGAAAAGACCATGGCAAAATTAGAACTAGAAAAATAATAAACCTTATATCCTCTTTCATAACTCATAGCCATTGCCTACACTCAGTTCTTCCTCATCCTATTATATTTAGCCTTTCTTCTCTTTCCCACTTGTTATACTGTACCCACATGTGCATATTATTGACTTGGTATTATCCACATATGAGGGATACCATGTGGGATTTTTCATGCAAATTTTATTATATTTTTTAGAGCTGCTTAATATTCACATATATATATGAATATATACACATATTTATATATATTTGGTATGTATATATACACACCAAATTTCCATTATCCACCTGTCTGTTGACATCTTGGTTGATTGATTCCAATTTTTGTTATAGTGAAAAAAGCAGTAATAAACATGGGGGTGCAAATACCTCAATAGTAAATGTTCTAGCTAGTTTTTATGTCACCTTGATACCAGCTAATATCGTCTGAGAGGAAGCAAACTCAACTGAGAAAATACCTCCATAAGATCTGACTGCAGGCAAGCCTGTAGAGCGTTTTCTTAATTAGTGATTGATCTGGAAGGACCCAGCCCATTGTGGGTGGTGCCATCCATGGGGTGGTGGTCCTGGGTTCTATGTGAAAGCAGGCTGAATAAGCCATGAGCAAACAAGTAAGCAGTACTCCTCCATGCCTCTGCATCAGCTTCTGCCTCCAGGTTCCCATCAGGTTCAAGTTCCTGCCTTGGCTTCCCTCAGTGGACCATGACTCCAGATATGTAAGCCAAATAAACACTTTACTCCCCAAGATGCTTTTGGTTATGGTGTTTCATCAGAGCAGCAGTAACCCTAAGATGGAAATTGATGCCAAGATTGTAGGGTATTGCTGTGGCAAACCTGACCATGTTGTTTTGGGGAGGGCTTTGGAACTTCGGCTAAAAGAGCCATTGAGCATTGCGATCTCTGGGTTTTCTGTTGGAGCTCGGAAGATAATACTGAGAACAGTGCGGATGGAGGCCTGGCTTGTGAAGTTCAGGGGGACGTTTAAAGACTCTATCTTGGCTATTTGCTATTTTGAATTAAGTCTGTGATTGTGGTCAGCTAGGGCCGAAGACTCAGCATGATTAACAAAAGACCAGAACCACTAAAGTGAAACCTTTGCTTTACTGGGACAATTGATGCTGGTCAGCTAGAGCTGAGTAATTAGCAGTGATTAAGAAGAGAGCAGAATCATTGAGGTGAAATCTTCTGGGAGTTGTTTCCTTGGGGTCAACACACAGAAGCTGTGTTCCAGAAGCAGCCAAGGTTGTACCTTGAGCTGGCAGCTGAACTGGTATTGTGTAAGAGTCTCCCAGATGGTACTTGTTTTGAAAGCATGAAAGGGTCATAGAGAACAGCTGAGGCTTGGTACTCTGAGAGGTCAAGAAAGGTCATTGGTGGAAGTACAGCCTCTGGGACTTCAGTAGCAGTTGGAGCCCCAGCTTTGAAAGGGTCCTTGAGGAAAGTTAAGGCATAGTGCCATGAAGAGAGCCCATGAGAGGCTCTTGGAGAAAGTGCAGCCCAGTTGCAGCATTGTGGAGATGCCAGTACCATGGGAAGATCACCAAAGACAGCAGGAGCCATGGAGTGGGACTGACCTGAGCCTAGAAGACAATCTGTGTGAGCTGAAGAAGGTAGAGCTGGAGAGGTGACCCAGGCCCTTTGGGGGAGCCTAGATCATGAGTGAATCCCAGACATTGAACACTGAGTTATTTATACTGTTCAAGTTGGTTTAGGTTGGTTCAGATTGTGAATATGCCCTGGTTCTTCCCTCTCAAAGTAAGATAGTGTTTAACTTATTTCTTATTTTACAGGAGCCCACAGTTGAGAGACTCTGAACTCTTAAAAATACCTTGGATTTTTAGAGTTTGAATATTTTAAAGAGACTGAAGTTTTAAGTGTTATTTATTAAGCAGTGCTTTTTACCATTCGAGAAAAGCCATGAGGCACAACAAAACCCACCATAAGAGTTCATTAAGGGAAGGGAACAGAAGGGGTGTGCAGAGGCCTGTGGAATGATCATGCAGGAGGAGAGGGGAGGAATAGGTGAAACCTGCTTTCATAGGTTCCCCCTCCCACACACATGCGCATATGGGCTCACGTAGCTATGCTACGTATGTGCATAAATTACGTGATCGTGCTGAGCACAAATTATGTGATCATGCAGCGCATGAATTACATAGGACGTAAGGCCCTAGGATGCCTAAGCATCTTGCCTGGCTACTGGACAGCGCATGTGCGGTCATGTAGCTGGGGGAGTGGCTAGGAATTCTAACATTAAGTGTTTGAATTTTTAAAGGTTATGGGACTTTTAAAAGTTGGAATGTTTTATAGTGTTATGTTTATTAATGTGTGATCTTGGGGATGAACAAGAAAGAGTATGGCTAAACAGTGTTATATTGGTATGTCAAGTTGACAAGGGGTCAATTGTCCTGTCTAGTTTTTATGTCAGCTTGACACAGCTAGTGTTCTCTGAGAGAAAGGAGCCTCGATTGAAAAAATGCCTCCATAAGATCTTGCTGCAGGCAAGCCTGTAGGGCAGTTTCTTAATTAGTGGTTGATTTGGAAGAACCCAGCCCATTATGGGTGGTTCCACCTGTGGGCTGGTAGTCCTGGGTTATGTAAGAAAGCAGGCAGAGCAAAACCTAAGCAGCACTCCTCCATGGCCTTTGCATCAGCTCCTGCCTTAGGGTCTCTCCCTGTTTGAGTTCCTGCCCAGGCTTCCCTCAGTGGACTGTGACTCCAGATAAGTAAGCCAAATAAATTCTTTCCTCCCCAAGTTGTTTATGGTGTTTCACCACAGCAGTAGGAACCCTAACTAAGACAATAAGGTGAAGTAGCTGGGTTGTATGGTAGTTATAGTTTGAATTTTTTGAGAAATCTCCAAACTGATTTCCACAATGACTGTATTAACTTAAACCTCCAACAACAGTGGCTAAGGGTTCATTTCTCTCCACATCCTTACCTGTATCGGTTGTCACATTTGTAGATGAGAGCCGTTCTGATTGTGGTCAGGTGGAGCCTCTCAAAGTATTTGACTAGGGACTTGAGCACTTTTAAAGAAGTTATTGGCCATTTGTGTTTCTTTATTTTATTTTATTTTATTGAAAATTAACTGTCTATTAAATTTGTCTGCCTTTGTGTTGACTGGCAGTTTTATTTCCTTGGCATTCAATGTCTGCATTTCTTGGTAAATTCTGATAGCAGCCCCTTGTCTGAAGTGTGGCTGTGAAAGTCTTTCTCCTATCCTGTGTACTGTCTGTTAATTCTGCTGATTGTTTCTTTGCTGTACATAATCTTTTATTTTTGTTTAGTCCCATTTTTTATAGTGGGTTAGTTCCTGTGTATTAGTATTCTATTCACAAAGTTTTTGCCTTCTCCATTATCTTGAAAGATGTCCCCTTACGTTCTAGAAATTTCAGGGTTGCAGGCTTTAAATTAAGATCTGTGATACATTTTGAATAGATTTTTGTACAAGGTGAAAGATAAAAATCTAACTTCATCTTCTATAAGTAGATATCCAGTTCTGCTAGAGCCATTGTTGAATTGGCTGCCTTTTATCCAATGTATGTCAAAAATGAAGTGGGCATAGTTTTGTCATTTATTTCCAGGTTCTCTATTTTTTCCATCATTCTACCTATTTATTACAGGTAATTGTTTTGTTTACAAACATCCAGCTATTGAATTTCTGTGTTTATGTATATAATTATATATATATAAACTTCATAGCTGAGCCTCCCTCTATTTTGGGCTTCACTGCTGAGCTCTGTGCTATTTATTTGTTTTGTTACATGACTTACCATCCCTGGGATCTAGTAGTGCCTGCTGGCTCTAAGCCTGTTACTGAAACATTAAAAAAATAATTTTCCCAGAGCTACTAACATACTTGTTTCTCCTTTTATAAAAGGCAGTTTGTCACATGATTCTAACATATTTTAATATATCAAAAAACAGGCACTTATGTAGAAACTCCACATTAATTTTGCTTTTGAATTTCTATATTGAGAAAAAATGTCATTTTTTTATCTTTCTGTGTCTTGTCTTTTGCCTGAATAAGTCATTTTTTAAATGTTGCCCACTTAAAAACTATAGTTAAGGAAATAAATTCTTCCAGTCACTTGTATCTCCCAGGTAACACCCATGTGCACATTTTACATTGCAGATGACACTGAGTTCAAAGCCAGAAGAGACCTCATATCTCATGTCCTGTGGTTCACACTCCTAGAATGAAAAGACTAAGGCTTCATTGCCTCCTTTCCTCCCTTCCCTTGCTCTCTCCCCCATCTCTCTTTTCTTTCTCTCTTTTCTTCTTTTTGTTGTTGTTTTTATAGACAGGGCCTCATGTAGCCCAGGCTAGCATAAAACCTGCTGTGTAGCTAAGGATGGTCTCCCAAGTACTGGAATTACAGAGGTGTGCCACCATAGCTGGCTTTTCCTTTTCCTTCTGCATCTGGAATTTAAAGTATCTCTTAAATATAATATAATTTTTTCATTGTTACTGTAGGAGTTTACTGTTGGTTTACTTGTGATTGGTTGCATAGTATATTATAGAAGAGGTTGATTATAGAGGAACCTGTTCATTCCACTAAACTAACTGCCTCTGGACAAGACCAGGTGTTGTTCACAACTGCTGAGTTCCTATTCCATGCAGGGAACTAACATGCCAGGAGAGTCTTGACCTGAAGGTACACAGCACCCTTCTTGGGGTATCAGACAGTTTGGGTAGGAAAGGAGCATGTGTCCTGAACAGCATGATGGGCATAATACTAACAGTCTCTAACACAGACTCATTATCTTAGTTAATGCCAGTAAAAATAACATCTTCAGATGCATGTGCTCAGTGTGGTGTGATTGGCAATAAATCTATAAGTTAAGACTTAAAATTCAGCTGTGCATAGTGGTTCATGCCTATAATTTTAACACATAAGAAGCTGAGGAAGGAAGATCTCCAAGAATTTGAGGCCATCCTCGAAGACAAGAAAAATTTTAATTTAAGCCCAGTTATTTAAATGTATCTTTATTTATCCTTAAATACAGTGATAGCATTCTAATCATTATGAGACTCAGCAGCAAAGGGGCGTTACAGTGAAATGTGAATACTACAAGGATGTTTCTTACTAGTTTCAGGGGTAGGGGGTTCTCTTCCCTTTGATTATGTATCTCACCTTACTAAACTGTATCAATGTTTATTTTTCTTCTTTTAGAGTGAACTGGATGACACAGAATATATGTATGACCTCTTCTCCGTCATTATCCACAAAGGTGGCTGCTATGGGGGTCATTACCATGTGTACATTAAAGATGTTGATCATCTAGGAAACTGGCAATGTCAAGTAAGCTAACAAATTTGTTTAGAAATAAGTTTGTAATTTTGTTACATTTCTGTTCCTGTTACAGTATTCTGTTGATCATTTTGCCTTTAGTATATACCCCTCTTTTAGAAAACTTTGATAGTCCTGAAGGTTCATTTTACATGTACAGCTCCTGTGTGCCCTCTACCTAGAATCTCCAGTTGTTTACCTTTGTCATATTTGTGCACGTGGCATAGACTCCTACACACTAGTGACCTCACTCTAGTGAACAATTTGGATTAAAGTTGAGAGTGTCTGGCCCCTTTGCTTGTAAATGCTTTGTGTTTGCCTACTAAACACAAGGATATTCTCTTCCCTAGCCCTCCATCAAATCCACAGACCTTTAACATTGTCTGTTTCAGCCTTTTTCAGTAGCACAAGGCCTTGCTCTGGACTTGAAAGGTGCACCTGCCGCTGAGCCAGTCCAGCCTGAGGGCACTTGTCTCTGCTTTTCCTTGTGCTTTCAGGTTGTGTCATTTTTCCAGCTGGCAGTCTGTTATTTTCAGGCTTAATGAGTCTTCTGTCTTCCCCTAGGGTTGTGGGTTCTAGATCTCTTTGAAATTTTGTGTTCATCTCTTCAGCAGTGACTTGCTCTTCTCTAGAAATGTTAGAATCATCTGCTGTTAGTGTGACTTGAAGGAACAGGCTTTGTGTTCTCTCATTGCCTATCTGGTGGTTTGATTTTGTGTTTTCTGTTAGTCTGTCTATTTGACACTGTCTTACTTTGCAGTCTATGGTGTTTTGTAGCTGACACTCACCTGTCCCAAGTGCTGGGACTCCAGGCATAGGGGTGGGCTGTCACACCCAGTGGCTTATCTATTAAAGTCCTGTCTCTTCACAAAAATCAAGAGTACTCTGAAGAAAGTGGGCATGGTGGCACACACCTATAAGTCTAGCACTTGAAAGGCTGAGGCAAGAGAATCACCATGAGTTTGAGGCCAGTCTGGGCTACAGAGAGTTTCAGGCAAGCCTAGTCTACAGAGTAAGACCCTGATTCAATACAAACAAAAGAGAATAAGTAGAATATGGATTTTTGTGTGAGCTTGATATATCTTCTTTTCTTTTTTTCTGTGGGTTTTGTTGTTTCTTTGTTTTTTTGGGTTTTTTGTTTTTTTTTTGAGACAGGGTTTCTCTGTGTAGCCCTAGCTGTCCTGGAACTCACTCTGTAGACCAGGACCAATCTTTTGAGATTGACTCCTCAACAGGTGGGATCTATTACCACATAGCTAGTGTCAGAATTGAGTGGAGATGTAGGACATTCAGTTGGTGCCAAAGAATTGGAGAATTGGTTGTTTCTCCCTGATTTGAGTCAGCCCTAGGCTTCCTTCCCTGAAGCTGTTCTGTATGAGCATTGAAATGGATACTTTCAGCAAGGCTGGGCTTAGTTACTGTCTTGTTGCTGTGCTAAAATGTCTGGCCAAAGGAGCAAGGGTGCATCATGGCAGGGAAGTCATGGGGTCATGAGCTCGAGGATGCAGCTGGTCACAGTACATCTTTGGTCAGGAAGCAGAGGGAGATGAATGCTTGTATTCAGTGCACATTCTCTTTTATACAGTCTGGGATCTCAGCCCAGGGAATGGTGCCACCCATAGTGAGTGAGTCACCCACCTCAGTTAACCCAGTCAAGATAATTCCCCACAGGCATGCCCAGAGGCCTGCCTCCCAGGTGATTTTAGAGTTTGTCGAGTTGACAATGAAAATTATTTTGTATACTAAAAAAATCAACTTAAAAAGATGCTTTTATTTTGTCTGCTTTATCATTTTTAATGAGTTGCCAAAGATGATAGATCCAGTCTGCCATAATCTGTTATTTCTTAACTACTTTTTTCTTAATGTTATCAATTAGCAGTTAGCTAGTTTTAAAATGCTTTTTAGCTAGTTTAAAATACTTTTTCAATAGACTGGAGAAAAAGGCTCAGCTTGCTGCTCTGGAAAAGAACCTGGGCTCAGTTCCTAGCACTTCCATGGGAACACACAACCACCTGTAACTCTAGTTCCAAGGGACATAACACCATCTTCAGGCCTCTGGGGTCACCAACAACACATGAAGTATAAGCACTAATACATAAAATAAATCTTTTTTTAAAAATCAGAAATCTAAGAAAGTTATAATTTACAAAGACAAAAAAAAAAGCAAAAAACTTGTAGAGCCAATGCCTTTGATCCCAGCACTCTAAAAGCAGAAGAAGCAGGTAGATCTCTGAGTTCAAGACCATCTCAAAACAGAAACAAAACAAAACAAATACTTTTGCAAAGTGTTGTATGTATTTTTGTTTTTGTTTTTGTTTTGTTTTTTTGTGTTTGAGACAAGGTTTCTCTGTAACCCTGGCTGTCCTGGAACTAGAGATCCACCTGTCTCTGCTTAGTGTTGGGATTAAAGGAATATGCCACCACCGCCCAACTATATGTATGTTTTTTAAAGTCAACAAAATTTGCCTAGCAAGGGACATGTGCCACAGTGTGCAGCCTGGGCTGTTAACTTTTTGAATGATAAGGAAATAGAAGTCAGTGTTTAAGCTGAGCCTACAAAAATGGGTATGATTTCCTTAAACCAAAACAAGAAACTGTAAACATACTAGTGAAGACCAAAAAATATTTTTAAATGAATGGTAATGAACACAAATTTTATGAGACACCACGTTTCTTAGCTGGAAAATGTTGGAACCCACTATATGTATTGTACTATGTCTTAGTCACTGTTCTATTGCTGTGACGAGACACCATAACAAGGCAAAAGAAAGCATTTAATTGGGGGCTTGCTTATAGTTCAGAGGTTTAGTCCATCATCATGGCAGAGAGCATGGAGGCAAAAAGAGAAAGGCACACTGGGCCTGGTATGAGCTTTCTGAAACCTCAGAGCCCACCCCCAGTTATATACTTCATCCAACAAAGCCACACCTACTCTAACAAGGCCACATCTCCTAGTCCTTCTCAAAATAGTTCATTCCCTAGTGACTAAGCATTTAAATATATGAGCTGATGGAGGCCATTCTTACACAACAACAAGCTAGAGTCTTTCTTTGTCTCATAGTCCTAATTTGTATATAAAACCAGAGAGACTAAGTAAATTGTGTAAAATTGCCTGATTCTCCAGCTTGTATAGCTTATAATGATAGTTTTACCTTTCATCCTCCAGTGGCTTAAACATTTTTATTTGGTTATTTCCTTTAAACTGGCATCTGTGAAACACTATTTTCCTTCTTAGGAAGAGATAAATGATACGGATGTGCATTTGAAAGATCTTCAGAACGAAGAAGAGGCTGATGACCCATTGATGATTCTAAAAACAATCTTATTGCAGGTAAAGTGGGTCTTTGTACATATTTATGTGCAAGTAAGTATTATATATACGTGTGTGTTGTGTTTGTGTATGTGGTGTAATTTATATGAGGATATCTGAATTGAAATATGATTTCCTTTTAACTTTTTTTTTTTTTTTAAGACAAGGTCTCATTGCTTTGTAGACCAAGCTGGCCTTGAACTCACAGAGATCTGCCTGCCTTTACCTCCCCAGTGCTGGGATTAAAGGTGTGTGCCACCACACCTGATTCATTTGAACTTACTCATTAGGTATGGTGGCTCTTTAATCTCTCATTTTGAGAGGCTGAAGCAGAAGAAACATCTTGAATTTGGGGCCAGCCTGGGCTACAGAATGAGAGACTGTTTCAAAGAAAAATCTATTTGTCCTGATACTGGAAGCACTTGCAAAAAAGACAAGTACCAGTAATGTGGCCCAATTGGTAAAATGCTTGTCTAGCATATACAAGACCCAGGTTCAATCTTTAGTACCACATAAAGTGGTGTATGAAGTGCCATATAATCCCAGAACTTGGGAGGTAGAAGTAAGAGGGTCAGAAGTTCAAAGTCATTCTCAGTTACATAGCTAGCCTGGGCAACATAAGACCCTATCTCCAAATAAACAAAAGAGCATTTTAACCTGCGTCTTTGGAGTCCTTATCTCTAAGGACATCCTATTCTGAAGTATTGGGGGCTAAAGGTACAGCCTATTAATCTTAGGAAGATATAAAACCTGTGTCAGCAACATCTTCCTTCTTCCTTGTTTGTTCTTCCAAAATCATAAATAATGTTAGGAGTGTGGCAAACTGCAGAACTCCCTCTGCATGGTGCTCTTTGAATTTCTGTCTGAGACCCTTGGCAAATGGGTTTTCAAATTGAAGGTCTTCTAAACTGGCACTTAAGGTTACTTTAAAAACATATAGTCTGATTGATCTCATTGTAAGTTTGTACTCTAGGGAAGATAAGCAGGTGCACTCCTTTTGATCCCTCTGAATTTGTAGTGTCATTATTTCTCATCAGATGTTAACTGACTGTATTTCTTTCATAAGGAGGAGACCAATCAAATTCCTGTTGATCAGCTGGGCCAGAAACTCTTGAAAAAGACAGGAATATCTTGGAACAAGAAGTACAGAAAACAGCATGGACCATTGCGAAAGGTAGTGCTGGCGTCAACATAGGCAGTCTTCATCCCAGGAACCATATCATGATCCTAGCAACATGAGTCCCTATGTAAAAGGAACTTTAAAACAGATAAAAAGTAATCAGTCTTTTTGTTTAGTGGTTAGAATTCTGCTGGTAGGTTACAGATCACATACGTTGTATTTAGGTTATTTATGAAGACATAAGCAGGAAAAGAAGCTGTTAATCACTAAGAAGTTACTCTAAAGCTCAAGGGAGTAGTCAAGCCAGGCATTTGGCTCCTGGGTTTATGTTGGACTCAAGAACTAGTGTTACAAGAAATGCAGCAACTTCATAGAGAACAAAGCATTGACCTGCTCTTCTGAGTGTTAAGTGAGTAATTCAGCCATCAGAAAAGCTCACTTTCCACTGCTTGAATTTGTTTGTAATGATGTTGTTTTAGAGACTCTGTCTATGAGCTCTAATTTCCTGGCATAAAATTGGTTCAAAATGTCCCGTATTATCCTTTTCGCGTTTTTAGAACTTGAAGTTTTGGTTTCTTTTTCACTTCTCATGAATAAGATTTATATCCTTGCTTCTTTCTTCCCATCAGTGTTCATAGGGGGTTATTGAGGTTGTTGTGGAAAGTCTTTTCAAAAAAGCCAACCTTTGCTTTTGATGCAATTAAATATATAGCTGTTGATGTTCTCTGTTATCTGTTTTCTATTTTATTATGTATGTTCTCACTTTTAATTGTTTCTACTTCAAGAAATTTAATTTAGCATCTTTTGTAGTTAAGTCTTCTGATACATGCTTGTAAAGTTAAGACTTCTTGCTAAGCACTAACTTACCTGTAACTTCTCCTTATCACTCAGTTTAAAATTGTGTAATTTCCCATGTGTGAAAGTGTGGTGCTTAATTTCCAAATATTTGGAGATTTCTAGTAACTTTTAATTTTATCTGTAAACCGATTTTTTTGGTTAATACTGTTGTGCTCTAAGAACTTATTAGATGTGACCTCATTTCTTTTGAATTTAGTGAGACTTGTTTCATGACTCAATTTTTTGAGACATTGTTTTCTGCAGTTGGTGATGTCATGTTTCATGAATATCAATGACGGGGCTGTAGAGATGGCTCAACCATTAAAGGCTAGGTTCACAACCAAAGATAAATATCAGTGAGATCAATTGCTTAAAAGTGGTCTTTATTCTCTGCCTTTACTAATTTTTTTCTTTTTGTCCTATGAATTATTAAAAGAGGTATTTTTACGTCTTCCAGTTATAATTATGGGCTTGTCCCTTCCTTCTTTAGTTATGACTATTCTTTGTATATCTTGAAGCTGTATTACTAAGAATATGAACATTTAATATTGTTACAGCCTCGTGACATCAAATGTCCTTCTTAATCTCTGCTTATACCTGTCCTGTGAGGTACTTGGTCTGGTATGAATATAGCTACTCAAGATTCTTACGCATGTCTCAGTTTCTTTTTGCAGGGTGGAATAAGGTTTTTAATTAACTTTTTATGGTTATATTTGTTGTCATAATGCTATTTGAAAAATTACCATGTTATCCTTTTAAGTTTTGAAGGCCTGGAATTATGTCTCCTTTCCATTTATGTATTGATAATGTATACTGTTGAGTTATTTTTCATTGGTCTTGCTAGAAGTTTACATGCTTTTAAACTTTTTAAGAAAACAGCTTTTTCCTGATTCTCATCACTTCCATTCTGTTTACTGTCGGATGAGAGTTTGTCAACATCTTCCTGTTTTTAGTATTTATTCATTTACATTTAATGTAATAATTGATAGGATTGTCCTTGAATCTTCTAGATCACTAATTTTTCTATTTTTCTTCTATCTTATTTTTCCATCCTCACTTTCCTTTGTAGTAAGCAAGTAATTTTAGTTTATTTTAATTTTTTTACCTGTTTAATTTTTAGTGACTGATGTCTAGATTACATTTTACATTTTTATTACTAATTGTCAATGAACCGACTGAATCTGTCCTGTGTAAGATGCTAGTAACACAGTCCCATCCTTTTCTCTTGCTGCCATCTTAGGTCTCACCATTGCATGTGATGTCAGTTCTGCTACACAAACTAATTTTACTTCTAATATTTAGATGACTTTTAAAGAAATTAGAGGGAAAGTTATTTTATATATTCATCTTGTTGTTCAATGCTTTTTCTGTTTGTCCAGGTTTATTTTTAGTATTCTACCCTGCAGCAGTTCTTAAGACTCCAGACTGTAGTGGGAAACATATTCAGCCTTTTTTTATCAAAAAAATCTCTATTCTGCCTTCAGTTTTTAATGATATTTTTGCTGGATATGGGGGTATGCTTTTTCTTTAGTCTGTAAAAAAAAAAAAAAAAAAAAAGTCATTTTCATGTTGTCTTAGTTTTTGTGTTTATTGATGGGTGTCAGTAAATGGAGAGGATGTCCAATGCCACACAGAAGAGGGGAATAGAGGTGAGAGAGAAGGGAGTGAGAAGAAGGAATTGACAGTCATGGGGCAGACTTTTTTTTCTCTTCCTTTTGCAAGAATTTGAATAGTCTTTGAGGTTGCAACTTGAGCCTTTCCATGCTCAGACTACCTGAAGTTCCCTATTATCTTCCATAGTAGAGAAGATTAGTAAGGTTAAAACAAAGGAGGCTTGGTCATGTGATTACTTCTTTTCCTAACACTCTGGATCTATTGTGAACCACTATCAAAAATACTTTTAAACTTTGTAATTGCCTTTATTTAGATTTATTTATTTATTTATTTATTTATTTATTTATTTGGTTTTTCGAGACAGGGTTTCTCTGTGTAGCTTTGCGCCTTTCCTGGAGCTCACTTGGTAGCCCAGGCTGGCCTCGAACTCACAGAGATCCGCCTGGCTCTGCCTCCCGAGTGCTGGGATTAAAGGCGTGCGCCACCACCGCCCGGCGCTTTTTTTATTTTTAAAAATTTTAGATTAGCATACAAAGTAATAGGTTTCATCTTGGGTAATAACCTGTTTGTCATTATACTTTGTTCTCATTAATTTTCCTCTCACATTACCTCCCCTATTATTCCTTTTCCCCAACATGGTTTGTTGCATTTATCTAAGTTATTCTGATATCAATAAAAACTTGGAAGTCAGATATTGGGGCAAAAAAAAAACCTGATAGATCAAAAGAGTGGTGGAGGAATGATCAGCTGACCCTAACTTTCCATACTTACCAATTGAAAAGGCTGAAAATCTCTCTGAGCCCCTACCTATATGTGCCCCTCTATCTGGGTCCTCCAAAATCTCTATGGCTAATTCCAGTCAGCCAATCACTGACTCCACCCTCTAATTCAAGGTAAACTTTATTGTCAGTCTTGGAGTGTCAGTGCAAACAAATATCTCACAACATTTCCTCCTTTTTGTCTAAATAAAAAGGAAGGTTTTAACTTTAACGTAAGTAAAACTATATACAATAAGAATAATTATTAGGTATTGTCTAAATAAAAAGGAAAGATTTTAACTTTAACAAAGTAAAACTGTATACAGTAAAAACAATTATCAAGTAAGAATTACATTCAGAATGTCCAGTCCATTTATATTTGGCAAATTCAGACAAAATATTCTGTTATCCCTCTTATCATAGTGAATCCAAAGTTTTGTACCTAATTTACTTTTTATCACAACTTCTGTTATCAACCTAAAAATATCTTTTTAGACCTTAAAACATTTTCTTAGATAAACAACTTAAGTATTTATGTTTCTCAACCTTATACATTTTACATCTCTTTTGTGGATTTCTTTTCTGAATTTGATAACAAGGAAAACTGTATCTATAACTATCTTTTGGCCGCATCAGAGACCCAAGAAGGATATAATATTACCTGAGTAAATAGGAAGTACAGAGCGAACAACTTTTAAAAATACAGAAATGACAGACATCTAGCTGCCTGGACAGTCACCGAAGGTTGCTCTGCCACATTGAGCATCCATCCTACAGGCCTAGAATATCTGACAAACTTTTCTGTGAAGCAGAAATTTTGAAGGACTGTCCTATCTTGTCTTAGCAAAGTTTGGTAGCTGCCTTCTTTTGTATCCTTCTTGTCCATTTTGGACTGCGTACTGCCAGCAGTCGAGGCAAGGGCAGTTTCTTGCCCAGTGGATAACTTTGCCACAATGAAAGCAAATTCCATATAGAGGTTCTTCAATGCCCATTATCTTTTTTGAAGTAAATTGGTATTGCCAGGAGGAGATGTCATGAAAAGCCTTATGTTATTAAAACATCTCAAATGCCATATTCTGTAGATCACTAAAGTGTTTAAAAACCGTCTATCTAAAATATATCTGTTTGACCTTGAAAACATACCTAACATGACTATAAGTTTGATTGTTATAGATGACTAACTACTAACCTGTTTTTCTTTATTATCCTAAATAGCTTTCAAGGACTAGAACTTTACATTACATTTTTAAATGAGCCTCATAGGTACAATACTTTAAACAAGAGTAGAAACATATATACAGTATGTTGTAACAAAAATAACCTGAAATTTGTATCAGTATACAAAAATACCTTAAGAGTAGAAACATAGATACAGTATATTCTAACAAAAATAACCTTAAATTTGTATCAGTATACCAAAATCCATACCAATGTAAAATATTTTAAATTAATAACTACTTTTTAGTTTAAAAGTAGATTCAATTACCTACCCTTTTAGCCTATCATTCCTAATTCCCCTTTAAAAAAAAAATCTTTCCAGAAAGAGATCCCTTAACCCAACCTCCTTTACCATGACCAGTAACAAATTGCAAACAACCCCCCTAAGTGATGATAAACATCTGTAACCCACTGACTGGCCAAAAACCACCTACCCTACCTCTTGGGAATATGAGCATCATGTTCTTAAAATTACTTCCTGCTGTCTGGGGCTATGGCATCTTTAGGAGGCCCTGAGAAAAACTGAGATAATGGTTAAGTCCTGGAAGAGCTAGCTGTTGTCCAGTCTAAGTGTGATGGGAAAGTGCAGGGCTTATTTGAAATCCTGGCTGGAGTAGTCTATGAGGCTAGACCATCTTAGCTGACTGTTTGAAGTTGTTCTGAGCAGTTTGTAGTCCAAAGCTGATTTGGGGGTGGTATTGTCAGCTTAATGGCGTTATTGCAGTCCAGGTAGCTTTGTCATTGCAGTGCCCCATCATCTTGGAGACCTTAAAGGTCACTGCCAGGAATGGTTCACTGAAGAAAACATAAACATTTTAAATGTCATATGCAGTAGATCTCCAAGAGGTTAAAGGACCACAATTTGTTAAGTACATCAGGAGTACATAAACTTAGTTCCTAGTTACCTGCTTCAGACTCAAAGTCACATACAGGAAGCTAGATAAAGCCTATTTCTAGAATTAGTACTCTATATGACCATTAATATAATGACAGAAAGTTTAAATATATATAATAATCTTATAAATTTTAAAATAATATTTATACCTTACGAAAAGTTTTTTTTGTTTTTTGTTTGTTTGTTTGTTTCTGAGACAGGGTTTTTCTGTGTAGCTTTGGAGCCTATCCTGGAACTCACTCTGAAGCCCAGGCTGGCCTCGAACTCACAGAGATCTGCCTGCCTCTGCCTCTCAGGTGCTGTGATTAAAGGCATGCGCCACCACCGCTGGGCAAGAAAAGTTTTAAAGAGTCAAAATAAAACCAAAGGATTATGAAATTAGTGACAATAGAATAGTCCCTTAAGGAATGCTCCATCATACCACAAGGGCACATGCTCAACTATGTTCATAGCAGCACTATTTGTAATAGCCAGAACCTGGAAACAACCTAGATGCCCGTCAACTGAAGAATGGATTAAGAAAATGTGATGCATATACACAATGGAGTACTGCTCAGCAGAGAAAAACAATGACATCATGAAATTTGCAGGCAAATGGATAGAACTAGAAAATATCATCCTAAGTGAGGTAACCCAAACTCAGAAGGACAAACATGGTATGTACTCACTCATAAGTGGATACTAGATGTAAAGCAAAGGACAATCAGACTGCAACCCACAGATTCAGGGAGGCTACCTAGCAGGGTAGGTAGGTAGGTAGGTCCTAGGATGACTGTGGCTTATAATAAGTTTTGGTTTTACCCAATCACAGGGCAAGCTTTAATGAAACATTTCACTACTAGAATAAGAATTTGTACTGTATCAAGCTGATGAAAGAAAATGCTGGCTGTACTTTCAGGAGGGGAGGCTAAAATCTTTTTAGAATATGGATTAGCCTATAGGAAAATGTCTGCCGTAAATCAAACAGTGAAGGGGAAGATGATTAGGAACATCACTTACCCAACTTAAAGTAAAACATAGCTCTCTGAACAGATGAAGATAGGTTTCTTCTGTATCCCAGAATCTAATCAATATTTATATGTACAATTCAGCTATCATTTGGCTTAAAAGGGCCTATTGGGAAATGTTATCATTTATACTATTTTCTACAGAGTAAAATATTTTACTGTTTAAAATAACCCTGGACTTTTAAATTATAACCTGTTTTTATGTTCAAGCTATCTGTATATTATTTCTCCTGCAGTTGTACATAAAATGTTTTTATATTAAAAAAGGACAAATACTATAGAATTGTATTACGTGAAATATATAGAATATACAAATTCATAGAGACAGAAAGATTAGACATTATCTCAAGATAGAGAAGAAAGAAATATAGAGCAATGATTTCCTAAGTACAGAATCTCTGTTTTGTGTGATGGAAAAAACCCACAAATGGACAGTAGTATCAGGACATAATATCATGAATATAATAAATCAGTACAATTAATGTAGTTAATGAATATCATAAATATAATTATGGAATGAAAAAAAGAATAGTCTCTTAAGATGTTGTGTTTATCTAAGTTATTCTGATATCAATAAAAACTCAGAAGTCAGATACTGGGGTAAAAAAAAACAACAAACCTGATAGATCCATAGAGCAGTAGAGAAATGATGAGCTGACCCTAACTTTCCACACTTCACAGATCAAAAAGGCCGTGAATCTCTTTAAGCTCCTTCCTATATCTTCCTGTGCCCCCTATCTGGGTCCTCCAAACCCTCTATGGCTAATATTAATAATATTTATTAATATTGACTGACTTCACCTTCTGTAGGCAGAGTTTTCCTATATCAGAAGCCACTCTTGAATAACCATTCAGAGTCTTAATATTAATTGTAAATGATCGACTGATAGCTCAGGCTTGTTACTAGCTATCTTTTACATTTAAATTAACTCATATTTTTTTACCTATGCTTTGCCACTTGGCTCAGGACCTTTTCTCAATATGGCATGCTCATCTTGTTTCTCTCTGCCTCTGCCGGCAACTCCTCTGACTCTACCCTTCTTCTTTCCATCATTCTTCGTTTGGCTCTCCCACCTAACTTTATCCTGTTCAGCTATTGGCCAGTCAGCTTCTTTATTAAATCAATCATAGTGATATATATTCACACAGTGTGAAGGAATATTCCACAGTCCTCTGATTCAAGGTAAACTTTATTGGTAGTCAAGGAGTGTCAGTGTGAACAAATATCCTGCAACAATGGTTTCCTTTCATCCTCCTGTTAGTCCCAACTTCCATTTCTTACTGCATATATTCTTTACCATCTCTGTTTCCCACTGCCTTTAAGATCACTTGCTCCTTACTCATGAACATGTATAAATATGCATATAAATACATACCTATTAATATATGGATATCTATAAATATATATATTTAAATCTAGATTCCACATATGAGAAGAAGCATATATTATCTGTCTTCCTAAGACAAAGCTTACTTTGCTTAATGTAATGATTTCCAGTTATATTCATTTTCCTACAGATGTCATGACTCCATTTTTGCTTATGGCTATATAAAATTTTATTGTATACATGTGCCACATTTTCTGTTCATCTCTTGACAAACATCTACTCTGGTTCCCTTGGCTATTGTGAATAGCGCAGCAATAAACGTGGATGGGCAAGTGACTGGTGTGCTAGAGTCCTTCTAATGTATGCTCAGAGTTGGCACAGCTGTCATTTTTTGAGGAACATCCATACTTATTTCCATAGTGGCTGTAAAAGGGTACTTACACCTCTTCCTAAGGATCCTCCAGCATTTGTTGTCTTGTTTTCTTGATGACAGCCATTCTGACTGGGGTAAGATGGAATCAAAGTGGTTTTCATTTGCATTTTCCTCATGACTAAGGATGTTGATTACTTTTTAAAGTTTTTATTGGTGTTTGTGCTTTTCCTAGTGAGAACTTTCTGTTCATTTCTTTAGATCATTTATTGATTGGTTGATTTGGTGGGTTTTTTTAAATTTTTTATTTTTGCTATTCTTTCTACATGCTCAATATTAATCCCCTGTCCAATTTGTAGTTGGCAAAGATTTTTTTCCTTTAGGCTTTTTCACTTTGATTGTTGCTCCTTTGTTTTGTGGAAGCCTTTTAATTGGAAACACTTCAACATACAGGTGTGGGCAAGAGTTTTCTGAGAACTCCAAGAACACAGGACTCAGTCTCAAGAATCAGCAAATGTGAATCTGTAGTTAGATGGCTTCTGGATAGTTTAGAAACGTTTGTTCTTCCCGATTGAAGCACTTGTTGAAACACAGTGGTGATAGATTGTTAAGTGCTTTCACACTGTGGCTTGTCACTTTTTCCTCAGCAGAACTGTTAACATGTAACAGTGTGCTTAGATTTCGTCATACCCGGATGAGTGTCCCCCTACACACACACAAGGCTAGCAACAAAGAAAGGGAAAGTTAAAAACATCTAAACACACACACACACACACACACACACACACACACACACACACAC
>CABHPR010128182.1:0-26787 GCA_902168415.1 Peromyscus melanophrys | reverse complement strand
AGATAGATAGATAGATAGATAGATAGATAGATAGATAGATAGATAGATAGTTGGATGGATAGATAGATAGATAGATAGATAGATAGATAGATAGATAGATAGACAGATAGATAGAAAGAAAATAGGTAGATAGGTAGGTGGATAGACAATAGGTAGACAGATAGACAGACAGACAGACAGATGATAGGTAGATAAGAAAGAAGAGACAGAGATGTAGACATGCAAAGAACAAAAGGATCTTGTATTAGCTGTCTACATGCCAAGGAGAAAGTCCTCAAAAGAAACAAAACTTGCCAACAACCGGACCTTGGACATCTCTCTGGCTTCCAGAACAATAAGAAAATAAGCTCCTGCTTTTCAAGTCTTTGTGCTTTGTCCTATTCTCCCGGCCTAATATTCATCTCAATGCATTTCAAAATATGTTGAGGCAATCACACTGATATCTCACCATCCACGTTGCTTCATCGTCCTCTACCGATGTCCTTCTGACCCCATTTAGTCACTCCGGTCTCTCTCTTCCTGATCTCTACCTGGATGGGACCCAGAATCAACTCATCCTGCCTGCCTTGCCCTTGTGACTCAGTCCTTTTTAGCACGTCTCACACTCCTGCCTCGTCTGCATCCAGTCCCCTGCTGCTTTTCCCAAGACGGAATGTCTGCAATTAATTATTTCCTCTTTCTCTAGAATGCCCAGGCTCTCACCACCAGCCCGTTCTCTAAAAGCCCTAAGCTTCTGAAAACAGTGGCTCATGCTTGGCCTCCGAATCCTCAGTACTAATTCCTTCACACCTCCAAGCCGGATGCGTCTTCAAAGATTAGTCCTTGACATGAAAACGTTCTTTTTGGTTGGGTATTACCAAACTCTACTACTTAGCAAGCTACTCTAATATGTTATAGTTAACATTTCTAAAGCTAATTTTGTGTGTACTTAAAAAGTTTCGTGGGCTGGGGATATACTTCAGTTGACAGAGCATGTGGCTAACGTGGACGAAATACCGGTTTAATCCCCAACGCCACATAAAAGTGAACATGGTTGTGCACACCTGTAATTCCAACACTCAAGAGGGAAAAGCAAGAAGATCAGAAGTTCAAAGTCACCCTCAGCTACATAGCATGCTCCAAGCTAGCCTGGGCTACATTAAATACTGTCTTTAAAATATTTGTTTAAAATATGCTTACCAAAACTGTATTTTGGGGAAGACAAATCAAACTGGGCATGGTAGCACTGTTTGTGATCCCAGCACTCAGAAACAGAGGCAGGAGGACCAAGGCCAGTCTGCCAAATAACAAAAGGACAAAGCATACAGGAACAGATAGCTTAGTAGAATCCACCAACAGGTAGAAATTAATCAGATGAGTTTTAATGTAAGTAAAGACTAAGTCAACTACCTACCACACTGACACAAATATGAGAAACCAGTTCTTCAGAAGGAATGCATGCAGACATGGTTGCTGTGGATATCGCTCTGTATGCTGTGAATGTGTTGCTCTGATTGGTTAATAAATAAAGTGCTGATTGGCCAGTAGCTAGGCAGGAAGTATAGGTGAGACAAAGAGAGAGGAGAATTCTGGAAAGAGGAAGGCTGAGTCAGGAGTCGCCAGCCAGACACAGAGGAAGCAAGATGCAAAGATACCAGTAAGCCACAAGCCACATAGCAAGGTATAGATGTATAGAAATGGGTTAATTTAAGATGTAAGATCTAGCTAGCAAGAAGCCTGAGCCATTAGGCCATACAGTTTTAATTAATATGAGCCTCTGTGTGTTTATTTGGGTCTGAGTGGCTGCGGGCCAGGGCAGGACTGGAGAAAACTCCAGCTACACATAGTGGTCCATGCTATGATTCCAGCATTGGGAGATGGTTGTAGGAAGATCAGGAGTTCAGGGTCATCCTCTGCTCCATAACAAGTTCGAGGCAAGTCGGAGGTATATGAGACCTAGCCTATAAATAAATAAAGGAACAAACAACAAGCAAAACAACCCAAAAAAGAATCTATTAAAAATTGAAGCTGCATTTAAAAGCTAGCAGCACTAATATCATATTGGTATAGACTTACTTTGCTCAGGCTAAGGTAAGAGGATCAGGGATTCGAGGCCAGCCTAGGCTACAAAAGGAGACCCTGGTCACAATTTAGAACAAGAAAAAGCTAATAAATTTCTCATACATGGAGATGCCATATGCAAGAAGGCAAAGCACTCCGTTGTTCTCTGGGCATATGAAATTTGAGTCAAGCTCTTGAAATAGTTGATGGAGCTGACCACCAGACAGTGCCCTAGTAAATACCAGTAAAAAACAATCAGAAAGAAAGGAGTCTGGAAACAGGACAAGCTTTTCTTCCTTGCAGTCAAATAGCAGCCAGTATTTGAAGTATAGACAGTGAAAACATGGATATGACATGTAAAGTCCGTGATAAGGTCCAACTGAAAAAGTAGATGGTTTGCCTAGCGTGTGAAAGGCAAATCATACATATCACAGAAACATACACAAGGGAAGTCCTTTCTAACAACCATGTCAACAATACATGTAGAGATTGCCATGTAGAACAGTTTTTATATCACCAAAAATCTCCAAGCATTTGGTTGCTACATTAAAGCCTGTAAGTTAAAAGGCCAGAGCATTCAGTAGAGGTAAGTTCCCATACTTGCTAATTGGTACTACCCAAATAGCTATTTACTGCTTTGAGTTTTATCTTCTCCCATGTGAAAATGGATAGTGTTCAATTTGGGTTGTTAACAGGTTATCCATAACACTTATGAACCATTTGACCCTTAATATAATTTTCAGCAACGGTAGAAATTTTGAAGAAACTAGCTCTACACCCAAGATCCTATGAGATCAGTTTTGGGGTTTTTTTGGTTTTTGGTTTTTGGTTTTTTTTTTTTTTTTTTTTTTTTTTTGCTTTTTGGGTTTTTTTTGTTTGTTTGTTTGTTTTTGAGAGCTTGATTGAAATATGACATTGTTTAGATGCAGTTGTTTAAATTACCAAACAAATTTTTCATTCCTGTCATAGAGAAACATAACCTATAGGATTTGTATGTATGTGTGTACATTTATCTCAAGGAACTTAACCATGTTAGCCATAGGAAGTGACACATACCTGTAATCTCATCACTTGAGAGATGGAGTTAGGAGGATATGTATTTCAAAGTCATCCCCTACTGTATACATCAAGTTCAAGATCAGCCTGGACTACATGAGATCCTTTCTCAAGACAAAACAAGAGTAACAATACATTTATCCATGAAGCTGCGGAGGCTAACAAGCCAGGAAAGTTCAGCTAAACCAGTGGAAAAGGAAATGGAAACCTGGGCAAGAACTGATGTTGTAGGTTCAAGTTCAAGTGGAGGCAATATCTCTTCTCTAAGGCTCACTTATATTATAAAGGGTATTCTTACTCAGATTCTCCTGATTTAACTGTTAATCACAGTTTTTAAAAAAATCACAGCATCATCTAGAAATATGTTTGATCAAATACATAAAAGAATCATAGCTTAGTCAAGGTGACGTGTAAGATGGATGTCATCGGCGACACCGTGTCAGATGGAGCATCTCCCCATCAGAATGACAGTTCACTCCTATCTCTACTGTATGATTTCTAAGGCATTCCCTCTAAGTATTCCATCCCTTTCTCTGGACTCAGAATCTCCAAGGCCTCTGACCAGATAAATGTGTTCCCTGTTCTATTCTGTTTTCTAAAACAGTGATTTTGAGTCAGTGGTGTGTTTAAGAATGGTTAGCTCCGTATTAGGGTGTTCTGGCAAGAGCATCTTCCTTTTATCATTCACACAGTCTCTTCAGTTTTGCCTCCCAGAGCTGTGTTCCACCATTAACCTCTCTGGAAACGTGAATGCCCAATATACTGGTTCCAAGAAAGTGAGTTATACGCAAAGCCCTTCCACATCTGCATTCATATACCTGGAACCCCATAAAGGACCAAAAAGGGAAGGACAGTTTTACTGGAGTGTCCTGGTTTGTTTCTCCATGCAGTTGGGCTGAGCTCCTGGAAAGCCAGGAGAGGACTGGCTTATTTCAGCTTCATGTTTTTCTCTGGGCATAGTGCTGCCTTGCCAAATGAAATATCTAAAGTGCACACACTTTAAATATTTCCACTTGAACTAATTCCAATTTTCTCAGTGTGATAATGGTTATTTTTAAAGTATCTTTATATTTAGAGGATGCATATTAAATACATAGTGAAAAAAATGGGAAATGGGGCATTTGTTGGAGCCGAGTGGTAAACGGACAGGATTTCTTCATCTTTTCCTCTGTTCTTATATGGGTTTAATAATTTTAAATTTTAAAAGTTATTTTTAAAGGATTTCTATGTGGTAGATATTTCATTAGCATTTAAAAGGTAATACAAGAGGACATTTTGTTGGTTTCCTGGTCCTTAAAGGAACTGTAGTTAACCTGTGTTAGTTTAAATCCCCAGAACCTAGTGATGGTGGTTTTGAACCTTTGTCTCTGGATGCTTATGTCTGTCAGGCTACTTCTTCAGGAGGGCAAGGCAGAGACCATCAGAGAAGCCCAAATTACCCATATTTGAGGTTCAACAAGGCATGGAAACAACAATTCAATGACTCCTTGAATATAAGGACCTTTATACACCAAAACATTTACTGTAAGAATCAATGGCACGTAGTCATTGGGAGATACCCTGGAATTGGGAAAGTCTTACTGTTTGCTGGAACTACCATTCTTTTAGCAGCTACCACTACCTTTCTCCTCACCAACTTTACCACAGTTTCCCACTGTAGCTTCGGGGAGAATCAGGAAACACACAACAGGAGAAAATCGATCCTTATCATTTCTCTCCATAAAGTAAATTATACTACAGAAGATTCACTGTCTATGACCAACCAATGACTTCAAAAGGAAAAGTCACAGACAAGCTTGTAGACAAGTACACCCAAGAGCATGACTTCCTAAGAAGGATGGATCTATATTTAAGTTAGTTTACCAGGCTGCCTCCTCAGAACTTGGACTAAGGCTTATCCCGGCAGTCATTCATTCACACTGCATTGTCCTATTTGATCAAAGTAATATATATGAATCCCACAGGATAACTGCAGAAAAATCCAGACCTATGCATGTCATTATGGAATTTAAAGTAATATTTTTTGTAGACGAATATACTTTTTTTTTTTTTTTTGGTTTTTCGAGATAGGGTTTCTCTGTGTAGCTTTGCGCCTTTCCTAGAGCTCACTTGGTAGCCCAGGCTGGCCTCGAACTCACAGAGATCCGCCTGCCTCTGCCTCCCGAGTGCTGGGATTAAAGGCGTGCGCCACCAACGCCCGGCTGTAGACGAATTTCTAAGCGGTCTTATAAAATAAAAAACACAGAGCCAAACATAGGAGTGAAAGCCTTAGAGATCAGAGAAACCACCAGCCAACCTTAACTCACCAACTCTGTAGCTTCCAAATGTGTATTGCTTCCTGTCTTACCCATGCTTTTATTGCCTTGCTGTTCTGCCCTCTCCTTGGCTATCTAGCCCAGCTACCTCACTTCCTTGTCATTGCCTGTCTGCACAGACCTCCAGGTCTCTATGGTTGGTACTGGGATTAAAGGCGTGGGTCACCACGCTTGGCTCTGTTCCCTAGTGTGGCCTTGAACACACACACACACACACACACACACACACACACACACACACACACACAGACCCTGCCTGATAAGTGATTGGATCAAGGGCGTGTGCTACCACTGCCTGATTTCTATGTTTACTTAAAATGGCTTGCTATTCCCTCTGATCTCCAGGCAAACTTTATTTATTAACATACAAATAAAATATCACCACATTTTTTTGTTATCAGCTTTCTATTCCACATCACAATTCTGAAAACACAATCTCAAATCTCTCCCAACTACGTTGTTCTTGATGAACTAGCAAATTTCTGTTTTCATCATGCCAGTAACATATCACTGATGTTTCTTACTTTGAATCATCGTTTTCATCCACAAAACTCAAATGAACCATCTGAATCCACTGCCAATGTAAAATCATTAACATTGACTGTTTCAACGTCATTACTTAATCAGACAAATACTTTGAATGTATACATTTTTAAATGATGTAAACAAAATCCTCCAAGGCACTTAGATTGTAGCTTGTAATTGTTTTATTTTTAAAATACTCTGGACACACTGTTTAGAAAATATGTGTACCTTTTATTGAAATCATTCTTACCTTCGTTTATAATAGCTTTCAAATAGGATTATTTGACATTTATTACATGTATTTTTCCTCATTGTTGTGTCATCAACACTGGGTTCACATTCTTTGAATTACAGTAGAGAATTTGGATGTCTAGACACAAAAATATCAAGAACAAAAGCTCACTACATGTAAATCATTAACTCGTGTTGGCCAACAATAAGCAGAAAGATGTTTTTTCTTCTAACGTTTTTACTCTACTAAAGAACTCTTTAAACACTTCCTTCGTGTTTTCAGTTCTGTTTTTGACTCTGTCAAAGAAGATTTAAAAGAGAAACCAGAAAAAACCCTGAAGTTTGTTGTTCATTGCCTTACATAAGATACATTCCCTTTTGAATAAATTTATATGCAACATATGATACCGACTTTGATGAACAAACCTAGACACAAAAGATATTCCCTATTATCCTGAATTGCATTTAGAAGACTTCATTCTAGACTTTTGTTTATTATATTATCACAGTCTATTTAAAGTAGAACAGCTTTGGAGCTAGTCCCTGGGTTTCTTATTTAATGAATACAAAGTCAAAGACTAAATGAAAGGAAGAATTTTTAGCCATTTAGTACTCCGTGGCCTCTACTGACCTTTCATAAACATCTTCATTCAAAGACCTAAAATGTACCTAAAAGTCTACTGTGCCAGATATTAAGGGGCAGCTAAATTCCTGGTTAGTGTCACACAGAAGAAAATGGCTTCTTTTACTATTTGTGTATCTAAACTGTTTGCCTGTTAGGGTCCCTATGGTGATATTTTATTTGTACTGAAATGTGATTTTATTTGTATGTTAATAAATAAAGTTGCCTGGGGGTCAGAGCTGATAGCAAGCCATAGCAGAAGTCTGGCAGTGGTAGTACATGCCCTTAATCCTGATCACATGACAGGCAGATCTCTGTGTGTTCAAGGATACCACCAGCATGGAGACACACGCCTTTAATCTCAATACCAACCATAGAAGACCTGGAGGTCTGTATAGATGGGCAGTGATGAAGAGGTCATGTGCTTAGGTTTACAACCAATGAGAAGGCAGAACAGAAAGTCTATAAAAAGACAGATACACAGGAAGTAGGTTCTGGCTGAGGGAAGGACAGCAGTGGCAGGAAGGGTAAGGAGGTTTTTAGTCTCAGCTCTCAGCTACTGCTCTGACCTCTTGGCTTTTAACTCTGTATTTGGCTCTGTGTTTCTTATTTAACAAGACGGTTACATCTACAGGTCCCCATAGAAAGTGAAGCTCCCAAAACCAGGGCTTTGACTTTCCTTGGTAAAGATGGAAGACATGCAATCTTTGCTGTGGTTGACCATAACAGAAAGCATAGAAACTTGCTTATAATTTCCCAAAAGTGCTTTTAAGTCTTCATGGAAATTCCCTAGACTGTGTTACAGCTACTCATTTTGTGGTGCTGTATGGGTTTTGCTTGCTTGTTAATGTGTAACAATCAAATCTTAGCCTCCTAAATCTAGACACAGTGGGGGCTCTTTCTAGCTCACCATTGTGGTAGATTACTCCTGTATCCTACTGCAAGAGATTCAGGAAAGTGGTGAGGATTTGACTCTATCATGGTTGCCTGGAAGGACAATTTAGTAATTTTATCTTATTAAAGCTGCTATCACTTGATTTTTGCTTTTAAGTGCTGTGTCTAGTGAACTGAACTCTGAATATGTTTTATGATTTCCTTGATTGGTTTGAATTTTTTATTTTAACATTAAACCTCAGAAGTACTTGCTGCAGATTTTTATGAAAAACACAACCTGTAGCATAACCACAACACACACACACATATACACAACACATACATCATAAGCCTACATGCTTCAGCTAATTAAAGCATAAGAGTTTTTAGCAGATTCTCTCATCCTACCTCAGCAATGCTTTGTAATTTCATGCCCTGAAATCCTTATTTTTTTTAAATTATTCCAAGTTTTGCCTTTGACTGTAAAAAATATGTCTCCATCTTAATATAAATATTATGTCTCAAAGAATTAAGTGACTCAAACTGATAATACAAGATAGGTGTTTGTGGCTTCATATCCACAAAAATATATATCTTACAGGTCATGGGCACCTAGTTTGAGAGCCCGAGAAGGACACAGTATAATTGTTAGCCAAACCAAACTAAGATTTAGTAAAATCTATAAAACGTTCAAATCCAGTTTCCTGAGCCACTTATATAATTTAAAGTAGGTCTACCTTGGGTCTGTAGATGAGATGGACAGTAAGTATTAGATCTTCCAGAACACAAGCCTCGGGGGTTCAGGGAAGGCTGATGGAGGAATATTATTAGAGTTGTCTTCTACTTGTTCATTCACCCCTTTTTGTCACTCAGATTTAATTAGAGTTACAAATGGAATCATGGGTGAGCGGTTATTTATAGGAGCACAGCAACTTACCAGTGAGCACACCATAAGAAAATGCTCCCCTCTCCTCAGCAGCTCACTCACTCCCTTCTGAAATCTAGGCACTGACTTAAATAGCTAGGCAGGAATTTAAAGATGGATAAAAATCATTTTCTTCATTCCTTCCTTTCTTCTTTATTTTCTTTTCCTTCCTTTCTTTCTTCCTTCCTTCCTTTCTTTTTCTTTCTCTCTCTTTCTCTCTCTCTTTCTTTCTCTTTCTTCCTCCCTAGCTTACAAGAATAGAAGAAAACAGACACCTAAAGTGGAAAGTATAACTCACAGTGATGTGTGAAAGGGAGTTGTGCAGAAAGCTCTGGAACAGAAGACAGCAAGCTGTATCAGAGGCACAGAAAGAACATTCTAACAGTTTTGTGATTTGAGAATTGTTTCGTTTCTGGAGCACTGCCCCCAAACCCAGAAAGCACTGTAAAAGGTATGGGTTTATTACTTGCTCCAAATACAGACAACTATGAGGAGGCTATACCTCTTTCCATCAGTTCCCTTATTTTGTACATTTTTTTAAACAGAGTTCCTGTATGTATCCCTGACAGTCCTTGAACTCTATGTATCCCTTGAGCCCAGTGTACAAATTTTAAAGCTGTTGCCATGAAAAACTGGTTTATTCTAATAGAGTAAAAACAGTCCATCCCTTTTTAATAGCACATCTCAACATAACCAAGTTGTTTCCCTTCATAGACTGTATTAGGCCCCAACATAGCTCTCCAGAGTTTTCTCCGACTGTTTACAGTGGCTCCCATCTATGATCCCAGTACAAAGGAGGTCAAAGCAGAAGAAATGTCAAAAATTCAGTATTAGCCTGACCTACTGTGATGGTTTGAATGTACTTGGCCCCCATAAACTCAGGGAGTGGCACTATTAGGAGGTGTGGCCTTGTTGGAGGAGGCTGCATGACACATGCCTTTAATCTAGACCTTGAGGCTGGAGGGTGCACCTTTAATCTGGGCCACACCTTCTGCTGGAAGTGTGTCACTGTGGGAGTGGGCTTTGAGGACTTTTTCTCAAGCTTCACTCAGTGTTCACAGTCAGTTGACTTTCTGTTGCCTCTGAGTCAAGATGTAGGACTCTCAGCCCCAGCACCGGCATGCCACCATGGTCCCTGTCATTGATCACAAATGGACTGAACCTCTGAAACTGTAAGCTAGCCACCCTCAATTAAATGTTTTCTTTGTAATAGTTGCTGTGGTCATGATGTCTCCTCACAGCAATAAAAACCCAAACTAAGACATCTACACAGTAAAATGCAGAACAATCTGGACTACAGTTGAGACCCTGCCTGAACATAGCCAATAATCAAATTAATAAATAGCATGCTCTTTTGTTGAATTTGGTGCAAAGTCAAGACCAGAGCAATCAGCTGGACTCCCATTTACTCTCAATGAACAAAATTGTGGGCTGGAGACAGGTGGCTGCTCAGTATCCATGGGAACTAGAATCCTGGACGCCCAAGAGTAACAGACCCTGGAGGTGCTTTGGGATCTTGTATAAAATAAACCACATGCATCCTCCTGAATACCTGAAATCATCTCAACATGGCTTTTAACGTAACAAGTGCAAATGTCATATGAACCTTGTTTCTCTGTAGTGTTTGGGGAATGTTGACAAGAAAAACAGATCTATACATAGTCTGTTCAGATGTTCATTACACAGTTGGTTGGATTCCAATATAAATTTGTATTGCACACCATTCCAAGAGCAGCTTTCCATCAAGAAATTACCTCATTTGGTGCTAGAGAGATGGAATACTGGTTAAGAGCATTGGCCACTCATCCAGAGGACCCAGGTTTGATTCTCAGCATCCACATGGCAGCTCACAACTGTCTATAACTCCATCAAAGTTGATGATTGGAATTTCTTGGAGAACATGATGTTATTTAAAAAGACTGTGTGTGTGTGTGTGTGTGTGTGTGTGTGTGTGTGTGTGTGTGTGCTCATGCACCTGTGTGACTGTTACCTGTAGTCTTACTGTCAAGCAAATAATAGATCAATAATACCAGTAGACGACGTAGCAAATTGAAAGGGTAATATGAAAAAAAAAAGTACCTATGAACTCTTGAATACAAGATGGAAAAATCAACAAAGGAGTCTGCATCAAAAGGTCTGAGAATGAAAACCTCCAGAATGCACTTCCTAAGACATCAATTAGAGAGAATGTTTTTCAGAAGGAGGGAGTGATGACAGGTCAAATTCTTTCAAGGGTCAAGAGAAGAGGTCTACAGCTTACCCTGAGGGCATGGATGCTTGTGCAGACCTTGGTGGAAGCAGTTAGGGTAGTCCTTGAGAAGGAAGCAGATTGTGTGACTGGCAAACTATTAATAATAGCAGGAAGTTAAGAAGGAAAGACAAAAAATTGTAGGTAATTTGCTCAAGTGTTTGGGCTGGAAAAAGCAAGAGAAAGGTCAGGAGAAGAGATGTGAGACCCAGGGAAGGCTGTTTGCTGTTTGTGTTTATTGCAGATGGATCCAGGGAAACAAAGGAACAAAACACTTAAATGAATGAAGTTAGAGGCTAGAAAGGGAAACCACTTCTTAGGACAGGGGAAGGAGAAGCCACTAACTAAGGAGGACAATGTTTTCCTTGACAACTGAAGAAAGTGGTTAAGAGTCACCTGGAAGTGGGCGAGAATTTGATACTCGAACTCAGAGCAGGAGTCTTTCTCCATCAGGACGCAATGCACACTGTGAGGTATGGAGGAGTCGATGGGGGTGGGATGGGGTCCAGGGCTGAAGTCAGATGACCAAGAGGAAGTTGTCATGAGACTTGAACTCACCATGATGAAGGCTGGTGGAACAAACTTGCTCAATAAATAAAAAGTTGCCCGACAGTAGTCAGAGCTCACTTAAGTATAAACCAAGCATGGTGGCCCAGGCGCGTAATCCCAGTATTTGGAGAGGGTAAGGCAAGAAGATCCTAGTGAGTTGTAAGACAGCGTGGATAAATACGGCAAGCACCAGGCAGGGTTATGTAGCAAGACCTGGTCTCCAAAATTAAAACATTAATTAATTATGTAAATATTAAGCCAGGTATGGTGTCACACGCAGCACTGAGGAGGCAGGTGAATGGATGGGCACATGTTCAAGGCCAGAGTCTCTGTGGTGGTGAACACCTTTAATCACAGCACTCAGCAGAGGCAAGAGGATCTCTATGAGTTAAAGGCCAACCCAGGCTACTCAGTGAGACCCCAACTTAAAAACATAAATAAAGCTGGGAAGAGGTGGCACATACCTTTAATCCCAGCACTCGGTAGGCAGAGCCAGGCGGATCTCTGTGAGTTCAAGGCCAGCCTGGTCTACAGAGTGAGATCCAGGACAGGCACCAAAACAACACGGAGAAAGCCTGTCTCGAAAAACCAAAAATTAATTAATTAAAAATATTTTAGAGCTGAGCAGTGGTAGTGCAGATCTATAATACCAGCATTTGGGAGGCAGAAGCAGGTATATCTCTGAGTTCAAGGTCAGCCTGTTATATGCATGTATACATATATATATTTAAACTACTCAAGACCAGGCCAGGCTCTATAATGAGACTCTAATTCAAGATTAGTCATTTAATTAGAAAATATTATCCATCCCATAGATTTTGTGTTTGTCTGGCCTCTATTTGTTTTTCTGCAACCATATTTACAAGTTCACTGGGGACAGTAAAGAACTCAAGGTCACTACTTTCTATAACCTTGAAACCACTTGGGAAGAGTACTTCAGCCAGACAAGTCCCAAATCCTGGTTTATGTGTTACTTCCTCCAATGGAGTGGGAATGGAAGAGAACAACATTTGAGATAGGACCTTGCTATATGGCCCAGGAAGGTTGGCCTGGAACCATATATGTGCCTAAGCTAGATTTTAATTCATTCTAATCCTCCAGCCTCAACCACTCTGGTCTGAGATCGGAGATGTGCACCACCATGCTTAGCTAGAAAACTCTGTTTTTAATGCTTAAAAAAAAAATTCTTGTCAGTTGGATCAAGTCATAAGATCACTAAGAATTTATCCCAAAGATTATAGTGTCAGCTACCAAGTGAGTAAAGACAAGAGCTAAATAATAAGATTACATCTTTATTATTTGTTATTTATTTATTTATATTAATATTATAAATATTAAGGGAGCTAAGACACAAGAACAAAGCATGATAGATGATTGGTAGATAGATAGATAGATAGATAGATAGATAGATAGATAGATAGATAGATGATAGATAGATAGATGATAGATAGATAGATAGATAGATAGATAGATAGATAGATAATGATACATACATACATATATAGTAGATTTTAATGCCACTTATTGGAAACTAAGGAGAGTCAGTTTCTGGCACAAATTCAGTCATAAAAATGATTATGTATTTGTCTATTGTACAAAGTCAGAGAACAAAGAGTAGGTTGACCTGATATGACATTGTTGGTCAAATTTTCCCAAATTCCTACTATTTGTGGGAGATTGGTCTGGGAGTTTGAGCTGAATGCACAGATAGAGATTAAATGGCTTCAAATGTGGATTGAAAGTTTGCCGAGGCAGGCAGATGACAAACAAGGCTTTGTAATCTTAGAAGAGCTTCCTCCCACCCTCTATTCCCTAATCACAGACTGGGAACATTTGTGTGGTATCACCAAAATGATGGGTGCTAGAACTAATACATGGGAATTAAAGGAAATGCTGTGATCATGAGTGACTGTATCATCACGAATAAAAAGAAAGGACCAAAAAGAGTGAAAAAGGTCAGAAGTTCACCCAGGAAAACAGAAAAGGGCAGAAGCATATGGAAACACTAAGGTTTTATTAATTGTTCTCAAATACAATTCTATGGCGATATTGACGGTGACTTTTTCTTTGTATCAGATCTATGGTCCATCTTCTGATTCCATTCTGACTAGAGTGACTGTGGACTTTCCATTCTTATGACCGGTGCAGGCAGAAATCCTGCAAAGGTAAGAAATCCTTACAATTCATTGTAAGTCCTTACCTTTGATCGTTGATTACTCCTGGTGTCTTGTCACTCTGGGCTGACATCACTGGTGACCCTGTCAAGTCTTTCAGTAACCCTCGGCACACAGATTTCTACCTTGCTCTTTGACTGTAAATCCCTGCTGACCCTTGCTGGACTCAGAGTTGGCTTCAGTCTCTCTCCTACATAAAGACCCCATTATAGTAGTGGAGTGGTTTAAATGAGAATGTCCCTCAGAGGCTCCATCATCTGAATACTTGGTGCCCCGTTGACAATGCAGTTTGGCTTAAGAGCTGTGTGGCCTTGCTGAAGGAAGTATGCTATGCCACTGGGGACAAGGCTCAAGGTTTTAGTCTCCTGTCTTTCCTAACTTGCTCTCTCTGCTTCCTGCTTTCAGTTCAAGAGGTGAGCCCTCGGCTATCCCTCCAGCTGTCACGTCTGCTGATTGCTGCCATGCTTCTCCATCAGGATAGACTCCTGTCCCTCTGGACCCTGTAAACTCAAGTAAACCCTTTTTTCTATAAGTTCCTTTGGTTGTAGTGTTTTATCATAGTAATACAGAAGTAACAAACACAGTGGAATCCATACCATGGCCCTCTGAATAGACCACCATACCATTCTCTTCATTTGTGCAGTATAATATAGGGAGGTGAGGAAAATAAGCCGGAAAGAAGATGAAAAGAAAAAAAAATGAGCAATGGGCGGCAACCATATTATGCAACAGGAAGCAATGATAGACCTAAAAAGGACACATGAAGGTGAAACACCATTAATAATCAGGAAGCCATTAAGGGGTCTATCATGGGTGCCAGTGAGCAGAAAGACTGGCATCCAGTACATTGGCTCTTCACTAAGGGTATGTTCAGCTTCTGTTCTCAAAATATATTTTCCTTTTACCTTGTCAGAAATTGCTTCAGTTGGAACTGGAGATGTAGCACAGATGTATACCTGCCTGGTGTGCCAGAGACCCCGAATTGGACTCCCAAAACCACAAACAGAAAGAAATGGCTTTCACTAAGATTTATTACAACTACCAAGTAAGCTGAGTATATTGATTCATGCCTATAATTTCCATACCCAAGAAGCTGAGGCAGGAGGATTGTCTTGCATTTGAAACCAGTCTGAGATACACAGAGAATGTGACTCCGCACAGAGATACATACCAAGACCCTGTCTCAAAAAAAAAAAAGTAAAATATATCAAATGAAAGAGAAATAACCACATATAGTTTAAGAACAAGAGAAATATTTTTCATGAAACTATTTATACATTATACAACTCTTTATGTTCTTTCTCTACCTTCTCTCCTACTGCCCTCTTTTTTACCTTTGCTTTACTTTCTCAACAGGATCTTATTGTATGATCCAGGCTGGTCTCGAACTCAGAACTCTCCCTCTTCCACCTCCCAACTGCTGGAGTACACTTTTTTTTAAATGATTATTTTAATTAGCATACAAAATCATGAGTTTCATTATGACATTTTCACACATATCACTGTAGTCGGCTCCTATTTGCCACCCCATTAGCCTCCCCAGTCTCTCCTCTTCACCTCTGGCTGAAACCTGGTTTTTAAGGACCCATAGAGTAATATAGAACAATATCTTATTTATTGCAGGCCACACAGTATTCATTACAGCTATTCATCTCTTCCTCGGTAGCTCCAAATGACTACCAATAATATACAAACAAATTGCATGTAGCTTTGTGACAATAAAATGTTATTTACAAAAGCAAGGAGCCAATGGGCTCCTCATGGGCTATTACAGTAGTCTGTGGATTTTTAAATTAACTAGATGCTACAGTGTATGTAACCCAGGTTTATTAATTAATCAAACATTGATGAAATGTGGTTCAGTATATTCATATTTTGTTTAGCTGTTCACTAAGTTGTTATAATGTAAATTTTATGAGGTCAAAGTCTTTACTTTGTCTACCATTTTCCTTCTAGCACCTAAAACATCCTTGGCACATAGTAGATAGTATGCAAATATATTTCTTTCTTTTTTTTAAGATTTATTTATTTATTATGTATACAGAAGAGGGTGCCAGAGCTCATTACAGATGGTTGTGAGCCACCACGTGGTCTCTGGGAATTGAACTCAGGACCTCTGGAAGTGTAGTCAGTGTGCTTAACCTCTGACCCATCTCTCCAGCCCCACAAATACATTTCATAAATGAAACTATTTTCCAATCAATGATGTCTTCACCATATGAAAGTTAGTGAAGCATATTTCCCAGAGACTTGAAAACTCAAGAGTGATTTTTTTTTCTAACAAAATTTCTAGAAGTTGTCCTGTTTTGTTTACCCACACTAACTAAATTTCCTGTCCAAACATCCCTGCCAGACCCATTAGAGAAAGGATAAGTCATCTATGTTTGAAGTCAACACTTACATTACTTAATTTTCTTGCCCAATTAAAGTACTATTTCTTTGCTTTTAAATTTCTTTTTTATTAGTAGTGTGAAACACACCGTCCACACTGCTTGTTCTTTGCATTTCTTTTGTAACAGTCAATGCTGCTTCTTTCTGAGGCTACGGAGAGGAGTTTTTTATTTTTGCCTGTCACAGCAGCAAAACAGATAAAACAGAAAGGGAAGTTTTAGCATTCATATTCATGAGCATTCTCAAAACAGTGAACCTGTGACTACAGTAATCCAACCCTCCACCTAACCAGTGAGGTACGGCCAGGGTGTTTGTTCCACTATCCTGCCTTTTCTGAGCATCACACTAGATGAGCATCACACATCCAGAGGTCTAATGTCCAATTCGGCACTGGATTGCAAGATTACAACAGAGTCCAGGCTGTGAACAGGAGCTATTTCATGGGTTCATGCATAGATGTCTACACGGCAGTGGGGGAAGGAGGTGTTCAGCAAAGTCTCAGGTCACACATGCTGGATAGTGCCCTACGAGGTAGACAGAGAAAATGTCAAGTCCACACACAATTTGTAAACACTGTCTCTGTGTGTTCCCTGTCCATGTTCACCAAACTTGTTCAGTATTGCTGAGTCTACTGCAAACTCCATTTCTTTATGAGCATATGCTCTACTACACCTCATCCAGTGCATGCACACACACACACACACACACACACACACACACACAGAGAGAGAGAGAGCAGTCTTAAAGCCTAGTGTAGAGAGTATAATGGCGTAGGCCTATGATCCCAGTGTCACTGAGGCGGGACAGTGGTATGCTTGAAACCAATATAGGCTACATGGAGATCCTATTTCAAAACAAAAAACAAAATCAAACAAAGAAGAAGAGGAGGAGGAAGAGGAGAAGGGAGGGAAGGAGGGAGAGAGGCAGGGACAGAAAGAAAAAGAAAGAAAGAAAGACCTATTTCCTTCTCCCTCCATTCTGAGTGTGATTCTTCCAGGCAACAAAACTGATTCTGTTGCCCGAGAAAAGGTCAAAACTAAAAAGCAAGAATTCAGTATTCTATATGCATAAGGAAGCCAACAACCTTCCCGTGGCCTGAAGGGCTTTCCAGATCAAGTTTCTTATCTCACTGACCTCCCTGGAGTCTCTGCCCTCTGTTCACTACACTAGTGAATGCTGCTTCTGCATTTTCCTCAAAAATGTCAATAAGCATTCTCACCTCAGGGCCTCGGTATCCCCCTGTGACCTTCGCTTAGGATTCCTTTCCACAGACAGGCAAACAATCTTTTAGCTTTTTACTCAAAAAAAAAAAAAAAAAAAAAACATTTCTTAGCAGAAGCTCCCCTTGCCACTTTATCCAAAATTACAGGCTTTCCTAGTTTTACATGTTCTTGTCCCAGCGTTTTTCCCCCTAGCTAATATCCCTTCATCATATTTATTTTATATTGCTCACTGTCAGTTCCCTCCTCCAGAACGTAATGCCCATGAAGGTCGGGTTTTCTCTCAGTACCTAAACAGTGTCTAACACATAGAGGCACAGAATACTTACTGAATGAATCAATGAATGAATGAATGATTTTTTTGAAAGAATGAGCAATACGTTGAGTATTACTGTTCACTAGGAGCAAGGAAGAGGCAATGGGTTAAAACTATGATCTCAGGTGATGTTTATTATGCAGAGTGCTTATTATCCAGAATGTTAAATCCATTTTAGAGGTAATGTGATGACAGAGGTTATGAATGGGATATCTATGGGATAGCCACATATTCCTGGTTATTTCCTGTGACCATAGGAGCCCATCTGTACAAATGAGGCTGCTTCAGATGTAACTAATAGACATTTCCCTACCCTCTGAAATGAACTGACAAGACATCACACACTGATTAGCAGAATTTCTACATGATTATAGCTATCCTGACTCAGCCTAGAGAGAATGCAGATCATTTAACAAAGAGATTGATAAAAGATTCTATTTGCATAGGGTTTTTCGTTTGCTACGAGGTCTCTCGAATCATTTAACGATTGTTAGGCTTTTAACATAGACATTTGGAATGTGGAGGAATGTTTTGTAATAACAATGTCTCAAGAGATGCAGACTCAAATATCCTGGGATTTCGCTGTGATGAAATTTTGCCTCAAGTTCTCAAGGTTGTGTTCAGCTGCACGGCAGCTTCAAGGACTCGAGATCAGCTCTTGGAAACAGTTGCTCAATATGCTCTGTGGTTTCTGGAATATAGCTATCTCTGTCCTTCTGGAAGATTTGAAAACCAGCACAAGTGCCCTTCAGTTTGAACTTCAACATGGTATCAAAGTAAGTGAACAAAAAATTAAAGCAAACTTTCTTGTTTAAATGAATGAGGCTCTGAATGTAAAAACATTTTATGTACAACCGGACAGAGATCCATCTGTCCCTTTCCCCCAGGTACTGGGGTCACACCTGGTTATCTGACTGAGGCTGGGACTGTGACATTCAGTTTGTAGAGCACTCCAGCTTTTCATGCAGAAAATCCAGGTTCCATCCCCAGCGTGTGTGTGTGTGTGTGTGTGTGTGTGTGTGTGTGTGTGTGTGTGTATGTGTGTGTATTGTGTGTATGTGTGTGTATTGTGTGTGTATGTGTATGTGTGTGTGCATGTGTGTGTATGTGTATGTGTGTATTGTGTGTATGTGTGTGTATGTGTGTATGTGTATGTGTGTATTGTGTTTATGTATGTGTGCGTATGTGTATATGTGTGTATTGTGTGTGTGTGTGTGTGTGTGTGTGTGTGTGCACTCGAGCACCAGCTGTCAATACACTAATATTTGGGACTAGCCAAGCAGTGTTAATAGAATGCCTCAGCAACTGTACGCACTTTCTTATTGCAGTCCCAGATTGATGCAGATCGTACTTTTTGCTTACTCCCAACCTCCACTACCTCCACACACAAGTTTCCAGGTGCATCTATGGAGTGACTCACAGGAGAATGGGTGAGTCAAAGACAGCTGCATCGGCACAGAAGTCCTAACACGGAATGGGTGCCAACGTACAGGAAGCATACCACTGAAGAGCTCCCACCTCAGCTGTATTAGTCAGAGTTCTCCAAATGAAAAGAACTAATATGTATATTTAAATTGATATATATTAGACTAGCTCACAGGTTGTGGTCCAGGTAGTCCAACAATGGTGCTGGAAAGGCCAAGGATCAGTACTTGTTCTGTCAACAAGGACAGATGTCTCAACAGGACTAATCTGAAATTAGAGTCCTGGAGAGTTACTGGTCTTTAGTCTGTGTTGGAAACCTGAAGAAGTTGTATTTAATACCAGCCACAACAACAGGATAGACAAACTTAACAGTGAAAGGGCAAGCATGTAAAACCCTCTTCTTCTGTGCCCTTTTATATGGGCTTCCATCTAGATTTAGGGTGGGTCTTCCTTCAAATAATTGAGAAAATCCCTCACTGGAGTTTCCAGCAGCTTGGGTTTTAGTTGATTCTAGATGTCGTTGACAACCAATGATTAACTACCATACCAGTCAAAATTTTATCTCTTACATTCATTTGTACATAAAACCATGTGTAGTTGGGAGGGGAGAGACTACTAGTGAGAATCCCGGGTGTGTAAGCATTTACAGCTTGGGTGGAAAGGTATCCTGGCAGTTGGGAGCCAAGGAATACCACAAAGTCACACCAAACAACAAACCTCACAGAAGACATTTTTTGGGAGGGAAAAACCAGGAGGGTGGTTGCCTCTGCTCAGACAAGAAACAGCAGAGAATGGAGCAGAAGACAGGGTTCATATGGCTTTCATTGGGGGGTGGGGTAGAGCTTTCCAGGGTGGGGATTGGTGGGATTTCAAAACCAGAGAACGGGCTTTTTACTCTGTAGAGTGGGGGCAGGGCCCAGCTATTAGGGCAGTTAGTGTTCCATGGGTGGAACCTGGCAGTTGGAGGTCCTTAGGGGAAAGGCCTGGTCAGTTGTGTACCTCTGTGACTCAAGGGGCTTACAAGGTGAGGGTCTGCTGGCCCTGTCTCTACTCTTCCTATGAGGGAATGTAAGCAGCCATACCAGTACCATAGACCCAGCTACCGCTGTACTGTTTCGCTTATTTCTGTACCACGACTGATACCGAGGTCTTCTTAGATAACACCATAGCTGCTCTGCTTCATGATGACAACTCTCATATTGTAATCAGAAGAAATAAATCTACTAAAATAGGTTAACTACTACTAGATATATAACTTTTTAATGATGATCTTCTTTAAATGTTGGTGTAGGGTGAAAAGGGCTAAGGAAAAACACCCTGACCCTGACCCTGACTTGACCCCAGGACCAGGACTTGAAATCCCACCAATCCCTGAGCTTGCCTGGCATTGGACTACAAAAATCCACCAATACCAAGCCACCCTGAAAAGTTCCAACCTCCAAGAAATCCTATATAAGCCCTGTACCCTGTTCAACTTGCTGCTGCTTCTCACCCTAGAGGCAGCCACCCTCCTCGATTCTTCCTAATAAACCTCTTGAGTGAGGTATGTTGTACAGTGTGACATTTTCCCTGGAACTGAGCCCAGCATTAACAATTTATACAGGAGCAGAGCAGAACACTTCCGCTGGGGAAACTTTCCCCTAACAGAGCAGAGCTGTAACATTTCTCCAGAGCAGAGTGGAAAAGAGCTATAACAACTTCGCTGAGAAACCCTCCCCTGTGGGAGCAGAGTTGTTACACTTACACTGGGGAACCCTTTCCCTGGAGCAGGGCTGTAAGCTGTGACACTTAATGATGACTTGCCAGGGTACCTTTCCATCTGAGCTGCAACACTTACAGTTGGTACTTGAGAGTATTATGATGTAGTAGGCATCCCAGAATCAAGTTATAAAAGGATTGCATAGATGTGCATAGGTATTCAAAGTGATGGAGCAAAGGAACAACCTCTTAAAGGAGCAGACATTATTATAGCAACTTTTATTTTTTTTTTTGTATTAGGTATCTTTCATACATCATCTCTTTCATACACACATCCATTTATTTTGTTTTGCTGGAGACAGAATCACCTGTAGCTTAAGCTGTCTGCAAAGTCCCTGTGTAGAAAGGTTGGACTTTAGCTCTGAATTGTCCTGCTGTCACCTCTGGAGTGCTGGGGTCACAGGCCTGGGCCACCATGCCTGGTTTATGTGGTGCTAGGGATCGAACCCAGGGATATTAGGCAAGCACTCTACTAGCTAAAGATACTTCCCCAGCTAACTCCCCCTCCCCGCCCCAGGGAGGGGGCAAAAAGCACTTTCTTTATCAGGAATACAGTAGAAGAGAAGAGACAGAAGCCTTTTGCCACAGGCTAGAAAGTGAAATATTATAACAGAAATGGAAAGTATTATCAGTTAATGGATCCAACATAAGGTTAAAAATACAGAATCACCATTTGGGTGGGATTGGTGGCCATGGACTTGAATTTTTCTCACTTCCAAACCTCCATTATAAAAATATAATAAAAAGATTTTTAAAAAAAATCTAACTACAAACCTGAAGGGAAACGAGGATTGGTGAAGCTACAAAGCAGATGTAAGAGTGGCAACTGATTTAACAAACCTAAGAAAGTCAAAAAGAAGAAATGTCTGAGGAGCAGCAGGAGAGCCGTGGCTCAGGAATTAGAAATAGGAGTCTGTCTCCTGAGGAGTGCCGTACAAGGAGGCAGGATACAAGTCAAACGTAGAAAAGCATTGAACCTCTCCATCACTTCTGTAGGTCCTAGTCCTTGGTGACTGCTGCTTTCTCAATTGGAGACTGGAAGAGTTCAAGAGACAGCAAACCAGAGGGCATCCTTGACCTAGAAAGCCCGGGCAAGGCCAGATACTGTTCAAAGAAAAGAGGAAGGGTGAATGTTCACATACATCCAAGAGGTTTGAAAATCATCCCCCCATCCTCTCTTCTGAGAGCATCCCAGAAATTTTTAAAAAGAGAAAGCTTAATGATTCTGGAAAATTGTCTAAACAAATGGTGTTGGTTACTTTATCAGCTTCGAACAAGCTAGATACTGTACTCATCATGTTTTAGAAGAGGGAACCTCAATTGAGAAAATGTCCCCACTAGATTCGCCTGTGGTAGAGACTGTGGTGCTTTTTTGTGTGTGTGGTTGATACGGGAGGGCCCAGCTCACCAATCCACATGCCTTTTAATCCAGCGCTCTAGAGACAAAAGCAGGACGATCTCTGTGAGTTCGAGGCTAACATGGTCTAGAGATCTACAGTTCATCCAAGGCTGCATAGTGAGACCTTGTCTGAAAAAAGAAAGAAAAGAATCCTAACACTGATGCTACTTAATTACTTTATGTTTTGTCTTGGGAGAATTGTTTTGTCTCCCAGAGCCAGGGTTTGAACCTAGGGCTCTGTACAATCTAAACAAGTACCGGCAGGTCATTTCCAAACGACTTTTTTTTTTTTTAAATTAAAGCAAAGAGATCTTCCTTATAAGGCTGATGGAAATGAGACTATTGGAGCCAGGCCTGTGAGGAAGGCCTGTAATCCCAGTATCACCTGAGTTGAGGTAGGAAGACTGCAGGTTCAAGGCCAATCTGGGCAACTAAGTGATACTCTGTGTCAAAATGAAAAGTAAAGGGAGGAATGGGGATTCAGCTCTATGGTAGAGAGCTTGCTAACAAACACAAAAACCTAGCTTCAATCTCCTATACTATGATAAAGGAGGAGACAGAGGTGGAGGAAATGGGCCCATTTGGAAAACTGGGCCATTTTCATTCTCGTCTGGTTTTTAAGAAGATCAAATAAGAACTAAAGTTTGAAGCCAGAAGTGATAAGGCATGTCTTTAATCCTAGCACTCTGGAAGCAGAAGCAGATGGAACTCTGGGAGTTTGAGGCCAGCCTGGTCTACCTAGCAAGTTCTAGGATACCTAGAGCTGCATAACAGAGAGAGACAAAAAAAAAAAAAAAAAAAAAAAAAGTACAGGTTAAAGGTTTGGAAAACAACAATAGAAAACAAGCAAGCCACCCATTTAGTTGTGTTTAGTGGTTTAGAATGTTAATATGACTCCATTTTTACTTTTAGTCTTGTGTGTTGGAGCCTAGGTCGGGAACTTAGTCTAAACAAAAACCTCCTGTAAGTTTTACTGAACAAAATAAATGAGATAATATATCGATAACATCTTGTGAAGTGTAGAAAACAGTGATCCCGAAAAGGGAAGAGGACATTGCAAAAACGAAAATGTCAGGGACAAACATTATCTTGGGGATTAAAGTACAGGTTAAAAAGTATCTCAAGGTGCAGGAAAGATGGCTCGGTCTCTAAACTGCTTACCACTCAAGTGTGAGGACCTCAGCTTGCTCCACAGCACCCAGGTTAAAAAGTTGTGCAGCACAATGGAGGTAGAGGCTGACACATCGATGGGGCTCGCTGACCAGACATCTGGCTGAATCTAGAAGCTTCAGGTTCAAGGACAGACCCTGGAGCTTGCTGGCCAGACAGCATGGCTGAATCTGGGAGCTCCAGGTTCAATGACAGACTCTGCCTCATAAAGTAAGTGGAGATAGAAGAAGAGAGGCCTGCTGCATGAACTTACAAATCTGCTCTGTTAGCAGGGCTGGAGAGGTGGTTCGGCCATTAAGAGCACTTTTTGCCCTCCAGAGGACCTGAGTTTGATTCCAAGCACCCATTCAGGTGGTTCATCCCACCTGTAAGTCTAGTTCCAGGGAGATCTAACACCTTCATCCTCCAAGGGTATCTCTGTGTTACAGTCCAAGGAAGAGAAATAAACGCTGTGGAGAGCAACTGATAATGAGATCCAGCCGGGCGGTGGCGGCTCACACCTTTAATCCCAGCACTCAGGAGGCAGAGGTAGGCGGATCTCTGTGAGTTCGAGGCCAGCCTGGGCTACAGAGTGAGATCCAGGACAGGCTCCAAAGCTACACAGAGAAACCCTGTTTTGAAAAACCAAAAAAAGAAAATGACATCCAACTTTGACCTGTGTCCCATACCCATATATTCACATACATATGAGGACTACGTGTGTCCACACACATACAATTTCTCAACAGACCCAGAGGTAGTTCAAGTTCACAAAATCTACAGCAGAGTAAAAAAGAGTTATAAGGAGAATGACGGGAAAACTACAGGGCAGTCTGTTAGCCAGTCACGGGAGTCTATAGAAGAAACAAAGTCGGGAGGAAAAACTGCCTGTGAATAATTAAAAACAGACTAAATGTAGTGGGACCCACCTCCAAGCCCAGCATTTGGGAGGTGAAGTCAGAAGGCTCCGAAGCCAGTCATAGTTACAGAGGAATTTTGTAGCCAGGCTGGGTGACACGACATGCTGTCTAATACAGAAAAGAATGATTCAAACAAATCCTCCGAATGAAAGCTCAGGAATTTCCAGGTGCAAAGAATTAAGTGCTGACGGTGAGTAGTCACACCGTGGCGTGTTCAAAGAGGCGAAATAAACTACACAGCACACTTTAAGTTACTGTGGGCTGTGTAGTAAGTTTGAGGCCAGTCTGGGCCATGAAGTGAGAACCAGTTACAAAAACCAGAAGAAAAGCAGATTGAAGAAGACAATGTGGAAAAGAAGAAGAGACAGACAGATGGAAGAGACAGACAGACAGGGAAGAAGGGAAGGACGGGGATAAGGAAGAAAGGCGGGGAGGAGGGGGAAGGGAGGGAGGGAAGTTTTACATATTTTCTTCCTTCCTTCCTTCCTTCCTTCCTTCCTTCCTTCCTTCCTTCTTTTCTTTCTTTTTCTTTCTTTCTTTCTTTCTTTCTTTCTCTTTCTTTCTTCTTTTTGAGACAGGGTTTCTCTGCGTAACAGTCCTGGCTGTCCTGGAACTCTCTCTGTAGACCAAGCTGACCTCGAACTCACAGAGATCTGCCTGCCTCTGTCTCCCGAGTGCTGGGATTAAAGTCGTGCACCACCACTGCCTGGCAAGTTCTACAAATTTAATAGAGATAGTTGAAGCATTTTAAAGCAAGGCATAATGGCTCATACCTGTAATCCCAATATTCAGGAGGCTGAAGCAGGTAGACTGTTATGAGTTCAAGACCAGCCTGGACTGCACAGTGAGTTTAGGACAACCTAGAATACAGAATGAGACTCCCTATCTAAAAAATTTTTTTTAAAAATTAAAAATTAAAAATTTATGTATAAAAAGACAACTTTTTGAGAGTCAGTTCTCTCCTTCCACTGTGGGTTCTGGGAGTCAAACTCAAGTTGTCCGACTTGAGAAACAAGTGTTTTTACCCAGTGGGCACCTTGCCAGCCCAGCTTATTTTCCCTTTGAGACAGGTTTCATGTAGCCCACGTGGCCTCAAACTTACAAATTCTTCACTATCCTACTTACTACAGCTGGCTCCTATGGATTGAGATTGTAGGCATTTGTGCCTTGGCTAAATATTTAGTCTTCCAAAAGAGTCAGCTGTAGGTGTGATTCACTCAAATTAGAAAATAAATCAGCAAAGACGGGACGCAGGAAAGAAGATCTGACTCGATGTGAAAAGGAGATCCTCAAGGGATGGAGACAGCGTCTCCCAGATCTTGAACTGCGTGCTAGACACACAGAAGCGATGAGCAGTTCTCCCAGACTAATGAGCCGCTGGTGAACCTGAGTGTGTGTGGCTTAAATTACTAGAAAGAACAAAGAAAACCAAGTAAACGTAGAATGTGGCAATTATGAACTACTGAGAGGAAGTTAGAAACAGCATTTTAACTGTCATAACCCTGTAGACAGTGATCTAGCACATATTAATTCAAGAATCAGTAGCATATAATTAAAGAAGGTGAGGAGCAGGGAGAAACCAAATACGAAGAGTTGACATGGAAGAAAGGCCACTAGGTGAACAGAGACACATAAATCCTTGTCTGGAACATCAGGGCAGAAAGTCCCCAGTGGAAATAATAGGAAGAAGCAATACAAACAATCCAATTTATAGATATGAAAGCCAATAATCAACTCAAAGAACAAAAAGCATTTTTCTCAAATAAAGGAAAATGGGAATGGGGAAAGAAGGAACAAATGATGTGTTCATGGCTTTAAAAACCTGACTTCTCAGGGCCTGAGAGACCATCAGTGGCTAAGAAGGCTTTGTTGCTCTTCCAGAGCATCCCAGTTTGGTTTCCTGCACACACATCAGGCAACTCCGAGATGGCCATGGATATGCTCACTGCACTGTGCTGGTTCACCAGGAGGAAGAAGGGTTGGTTCGAGTTGAGCTGTACAGGCCTTCTAATTATCTTGATGAGCTTGCTCAGGTTGATGTGGTCGGAGCTAATGCTATCTTCTGATCTCTGAGGGCACCCTTACACATGTGGCACACACACACACACACACACACACACACACACACACACACACACACGAATAAAAATAAATCTTAAAGAAATTCAGTTTTTTTAAAATAATTTACATGTATAAGAAGAAAAGTAAATTTTAACACATGCTTGTATATTTTAAGGTATAACACATATTATGAAAGATATAGACATAGAAGATAGGCAAAAAAAGATATGGATAATAACATGACCACCACTGTGAAGAAAATTATTATATCCACCTTGTCACATTCCCTTCCCTGCCCCCTTTATTTTATATTTATTGTTTTGTTTCTGTTTGGCGACTTAGGGTGCAATGTGTTTTCTTTTTTAACTTCTAAAGTTTTAAAACAAGATAACCAAGTTTAGATGAGTTTCCAAGCCGAATGCGTTCACGCAGAGCTCAGTTCCTGACTGATCACAAATTTCTGACCATCCTAGATGGCGACGTTCTGTCCCCTGGTAACCGCCCTTTTTCTCCTTGATGGGAGTTGACAAACGTTAGTCACTGTTCTAGTCTTACACGGCCAGAGTCACCTCGAGTGTCTCCTGGGAGGC